>ML378454.1:1410-20413 GCA_005239525.1 Nicotiana knightiana
GAATGCAACAGTATCTTGAAAAAGCACGAGAGCTCGTGAGACAATTCAAAACATGGAAGGTAATGCAAATACCTAGAGAGGAAAATGCAAAAGCAGATGCATTAGCTAACCTCGCAGCAGTCATGGAAGTAACAAACAAAGACACTGCAATTGACGTTCAACTATTCCACTCAATGATCGACCAGGACAGGAATGAGGTAACTTTCAACAAGTTAACCTGGGACTGGAGAAACGAAATTCTTATTTTTTTTGCAGAATGGCACCGTACCTGAAGACAGGAAAGCAGCTCAAGCACTTCGCCGCAAAGCTGCACGGTACTGCCTTGTTCGCAACTCGCTTTATCGCAAAATGTTCGGAGGGTCCCTAGCTAAATACCTTGGACCTAACCAAACGGAATTTGTGATGAAAGAAGTCCACGAAGGACACTGTGGAAATCACTCAGGGGCGAGGTCCTTAGTGAAAACCCTAATCAGAGCTGGATACTATTGGCCTAAGATGGAAGAAGAAGCCGAGAACTTCGTATCCAAATGCGACAGGTGCCAAAGTTTTGCCAATAACATGCATCGACCAGTGGAATTATTGCATCCAATAATATCCTCATGGCCTTTCATGAAATGGGGGATTGCCATAGTGGGACCTCTTTCCACACCTAAAGGACAGGTACGGTTTTTGCTCATGCTAACCGACTATTTTACAAAATGGTTAGAGGCGGAAGCGTTCAAAAAAGTGCAAGAAAAGGAAGTTAAAAGCTTCTTATGGCGAAACATAATATGCCGCTTTGGAATACCAAAGGAGATCGTGTGCGATAATGGCCCACAATTCATAGGCTTGCAAATCACAGGATTCTTTGAAAGCTGGCAAATCAAACAGATCACTTTAACGCCATACCACCACGTAGCTAATGGTCAAGCTGAGTCAAGGAATAAGGTCATCATCAACAACCTAAAGAAGCGGCTGGATAAAGCCAAAAGAAACTGGCCTGATGAGTTACCAGCGGTACTATGGGCATACAGAACAACTTCAAAAACAGCCACGGGAGAAACCCCGCGAACCAAGCATAAGGTTCTCAACATCCACGGAGGGAGCAAACGACAACGAATTGAGGACCAATCTAGACCTGCTCGAACCATGGAGAGAAGCAGCACTGATACGGATGGCAGCTCAAAAACAAATCATAGAGCGTTATTACAACCGTAAAGCTCATCTCAGGTACTTCAAGATTGGGGACTTCGTCCTCAAAAATGTCTTTCAATCAACGAAAGAAGCAGGCGCAGGAAAGCTAAATCCAAACTGGAAAGGACCCTACAAAATCCGAGGCATAGCTGGGAAGGGCGCCTATAAGTTGGAAGCTATGGATGGCAGAGTTCTATCAACAAGCTGGAACACCATCCACCTAAAGAAGTATTACTTCTAAGAAAAATAAATACCCCCGGTCAGGTATCACACATTCGATTTTATTTTGAACATTTAAAAATTTTACTAACTTTTTTAGATGATAGGCATAAAGCTAACCCATCACCAGATGATGATATTAGACCTGCAAAGACGCGAGGAAATAACACAATTTCCGGTCTAGGGTTACACTTTCTGATGGACGTTTTAAAGGGTTAAGCAGTCATCATCTAAAAAACTATATACCTTCGAGTCCGGAATGTTTTTCATTTTCATGAAAAGGACCACAGGAAGGAAAAATCAAGTGCTCGAGATCTCATTCTTCAAAGCTCAAACACTTGGGGGACTATACAGTATGGAAGGCTAAGATGAAGCAAAAAAGACTATCAGAAAGCCAAAAGCTCGAGCCTGAAGACTCATCTACCCAACAAGACAAGTGATACGTGCAGAATCGAAAGAGATCAAAAGAGTCATCCAAATACAAAACCTAATGCAAAAATGCAAAAAAAAAAAACTCGAACATGTTTAGGCTGAAAGGAAAAATATTAGTCACGAGGAAGAAATGTATACCTATTCAAAATTGTTGTAACAAAAGCAGTTAGGGGTAAAAGATCATCATCATTTGTACTTACTCAAAAAACTGTTATCAAATAAAACAGTTACGAATGAAAGATCAAAATCCATGTATTTGTTCAGAAAACTGTTGTCAAATAAAATAGTTACGGATGAAAAAGCATTTTTCTCGTGCTTATTATAAAATTGTAGTCAATAAAAACAGTTGCGGGTAGAAACCCCAATCTTTATAAAAACTGTTACTAGTGAAAAACAGTCGTTCCCTTGTATTAATATCAAAAAATTGTTACCTATGGAAAATAGTTACGAAATACAAGGATATATCAAATCTTTTAAACAAAAACAGTTGCAACATGAGTTTTAGACGATAATCAAACACATGTAAAATGTCGTGGAAGTTCAAACAAAAACTTCCCTTGGAAACATTCTTAAACATGTGTAAAATTCCTATCACTCTATTGCATTATCATGAAGTTGAGACGTCTTCTTCATGTCAATCATAAAGGGACCTCTTTCATAAATGAAGCCTACTACAAAAAGGCTCACAAACACTGTACCTACTATGAAAAAGTACGAGTGATTATAACATCCTCATGCAAAAATTCAGAGGTAAAAACAAAAACCTCGAAAAATAAAGCATGCAAAAGACTTAAAGAGTGAAACAGAAACTCAACGAAAGTCATACTAGCATTAATATATTAAAACGGCTAAGTAAAAACTAAGTATTAACTTATACTTAGTCGTATAGAATTTTTATACATTGAGGTGCCCCTAAGCTGTCATTTGGGGACTTTAAAGAGATCCATATTTACCCCCGATAGGACTGGGGGTAACCCACCGAGGCAAAGATTAAAAAAAGGGGTGAACCAACTAAACTTCTTCATGAGGGGGGTTGACTTCACTACAGAAGAAGCGGGAGCAACTAGGGATGAAGAGGCACGAGCAACTGGAGTCTCACCATCAGGTGAAGAGAGGTTATGACCTTGTTGATCCTTCTTCATGGCTTCCTTAGTTTTAGCTATTTCAACACTAAGGTTGAAACCCTCTTGACTCATTTCCGTCAATGTGTCAAGGTGAGAATTCATATACGCCCAGCTCACATCAACAGCAGCCACCTCTTCAAGATCTTCATAATCCCTTGCCCATACTTGAAGCTCAGCTCTCAATCCGTCCTTCTCCGCTTCAGCAGCTTCATGGGCGTCCCTTAACGGTACAATCGACTCCTCCAGAGTTTGAACTTTATCTAAAGCCTTACGAAGGTCCTCTTGAGTACGAGTGAGTGATTGCACGAGCTCGCCTGAGTATTCCTCCTTCTGCCCCAACAAGTTTTTCAAGTCTCTAATCTCCTCTGAGGCGCGGGACAGCTGCTCAGCAAATGAGGACTCCAGAACACTTGTCTTTATCAGCCTGACTGGAAGAAGCGTTCTCTACTGCCAGTTCTGCCGCCATGAGCCTCATCTGACGCTTCAAGGTACTCCTTTCCTCTTCTAAGGCATCCATGTCAATCCTTAGGCTATCATACTGTGCTTTCCAATTAACAGCATCATCCTGCAACTCTTTTGTCTCCTGATCCGTATTTGAGATCCTCTTCATAAGCTCCATGCCTATAAGATTAATCTACAAGAAATAAACCAATCAGATATGATAAATTTCATATACGAAAATGAAAGAGGATAACCTGCATCATACCTTCAAAGAGGTATGCACAACTTCATTGGCCCATGTAAGAGCACTATGGCTGGCTAGCTTGGCTTTCTCAGTGGGACCTATCAAAGGCTTGAGCCACACTTCGGGCTCACCCATTTTCTTGAAAAGATTCCCCTCAGCTAGAACCTCTATTACCACCTGCCGCATCTCTCTGCTGGAAGACCCTACTTCTCTAGCGGAAGTCATGGAAGCAGGCAGAGATGAAGCAACACCATGCACGGAGGGTTGAGGAGCTGGAGAAGCCACGGGCAAAACAGCAGGCATGGAAGGTTGAAGAGTTGAGGAAGCCACGCGAAAAGTAACAGCAGAAGCCGTAATAGCCAAAGGAGCAGATGAGACAACTTCTCTTAAAGAAGCACGAAAGACAGCAGCCAAAGGGACATCGTCAGGAGCAAGGTCAAAACCTTCATGGAACATGTAATCTATAGACTTAGGAATGGGGGAATGTGAAACATCTTCAAAGGTAGAGGGCTCAACCACAGACACGGAAGGCAAGGTCATGGGTGTAAACTCATCATCTGAAACCACCCGCCTTCTCCGTGGCCTTTGTACTAAATCACCCTCTTCTTCTTCTTCTACGGAACGAGACTCACCCATCTTCCTCTTCGAGGAAGATGAACCAACAATAATATCTTGGGCCTGAGCCAAAGACATCTTCGGGATAGATGAAGTAGACACCCCACGAGCAAAGAACCCTATCAAAAGGGAAAAAGTTAAGCGACAAAGAAAGAAGAGACTCGAGTAAGGAAAGAAGCAAGAACAAAAGCTTCACTTACCGTGGGTCTTTACATGCCAACCATACCTCCCAGCGGGGTACTTCCAAGATATCTCTTCTAAAGGAGCAACGGACAATAATTTTTCTACCCAACCACGGATACCGGAGACATTCTCAACAGTATCCATGATTGTTGAGAGACGAAAAAACAGATAGAGACGAAAAAACAGATACGGTGTTAGTAAAACATATCAAATCAGAACGAGGAAAAGTAAATAGATGTGAGCTAAAGCATACTCACGTGCACGATTCCACTTCTCAGGGAAGGGAAGATTTTATTCACCCACTAAACCAACAGTGGGTGCAACAACATACCGAAGGTACCAAACCCTATCCTTATCATCTCCAGGGGTTACCAACACTCTTTTGCTCCTAGAAGTCAGAGTAAAAACCCCTTCATGAAACAAGGTAGGAGAGTAGAGATGAATAAGATGGTTGAAAGTAAAAGGAACCGAGGCTAAAGAAGCTAAACTCCTAAGACATGCGACAACTCGCCACACAAGCGGACCAACTTGTCCTAAGCAGATATTGAAAAAACGGCAGAATTCAATTATGACTGGGTCAATGGGAGGTCTAAACCCTAGAGTAAAAGGGTACGTATAAACAAAAGAATATCCCGTCTTGTAAGACGTTATTCTTTGATTACTATTCGGAATGTAGACAGGGAAATCAGGCCTCCAAAAACACTCCCTACGAACAAGGGAAATCTGACCCTCAGTAATAAGGGTTAGGTACCTTTCGACACTCTCAAGGGAAGAAAATTGGTCTACGAGAACTTGATTATCTCTAACAAAGACAAACTCAGTAGGAACAATTTCATCAACTCCAGGTTCATGAAGGCGTTCACCTCTATCTCTAGACAAAGACCGAGAAGCCCTAAACCTTGCACAAACTAGAGACCTAGCGGAAGGAAGGGAAACTATCTCTGAAGAAGAGGAGCCTCTCGAAGGAGTGGATCCTAGACTCCTAAGTCTATCACCCCTCCGACTCCTAGTCGGAGCAGAAAATGACGTTAAATTTTCAATATCTATACTCCCTGAGGTTGATTTGAAGAAGACATGTTTACAAAGGCAAGAAGAAAGTTCTTTACAAAAGACAAAGTTAGAAAGTGTTTCGTGGAAGCAAAGAAAAGAAGAAAGGTATTTATACTTGAGGACAACCGTCAAACATGGAAAAAAAAGAAAAATAATGATGAAAAGTCATAATTGAATATGTCACTTCGGGACTGACACAGCCGCAAAACGCCCTAAAAGGTGCCGAGTAAATGCAGAACCAATCCGAGAAGGACACGTGGTATGAGCATTAAATGGAAGTGACGAACGACGCCTATAGTTCAGAGAAGGATACAATGTTTCGAGGTAAAGCGGCGGCAAAATATTCCCGCCATAAATGAGTATCCACTTACCATATATTAATCGGTAAATATATGGTAAGTGGGGGGGACAATCTGTATTGGTAAAAAAGAGTTTCACACGTAAGCCTACTCTTGATAAGTCAGCCAGTTATGTGGACACAGGAGAACGTGATAGCTGGATGTGTTTCTTTGAAGAGGTACGGAACAAAGAGGCACGGTTCAATAAACCCTCGAGCTCATCAGCCACGGGAAACTTAACCTGATCAAGACAGGGAAGAGACACGGTCAAAATGAATCTGGACAAAGCTACGGGCAGATTCAAGAACCCACAATTGAGTACTCGTACGTTATGTAACCGTACCCCAATTACTGTTATCCTTTGTAATGCTCCATTAATGTCATAATTAGTCATTAATGGGCAATCATAGAAAGATTTGTGATTTATATTAGGGAATCTCCTATATAAGGGAGGGGAAGATAGCTTGTAAAGGCATCTGATTCTCCAATACAATCTACTTTGCTTTTCTATATTTCTGCAATATTGACTATTATTCATTTTTCTCTATTTCCTTGATTATTAGTAACCCGTGTTCATCATAGAAATAGCTTTAGTCAAAAGATCTAATTCTTTGGTTAAACACTCCCCTTCTCCTCTAAGTGAGACAAGTGGTCCGCCACTTGGTTTTCACTGTCTTTGCCATCTTGGATGTCTATATTGAACTCTTGAAATAAAAGCACCCATCTCATTAACTGAGCCTTTGAATCTTTCTTGCTCATAACATACCGAAGTGCCGCATGATCCGTGTGGACAATCACCTTTGTACCGATCAAGTATGGGCAGAACTTCTTCATAGCAAAAACAATAGCAATGAGCTCTTTTTCGGTCACTGTATAATTGGCTTGGGCATCACTCATGGTCTTACTAGCATAGTAGACCGGATGAAAGATCTTGTTGATATGTTGCCCCAAAACTGCTCCAACCACCACACCACTAGAGTCACACATGAGCTCAAAAGGCAAGCTCCAATTCGGGGCGGTGATAATATGAGTAGTTGTCAACTTGAACTTGAGCAATTCAAATGCTTTCATGCAATCCTCATTGAAGTGGAATTTGGCATCTTTCTCCAAAATCTTACACAAGGGGTTCACCACTTTGGAAAAATCCTTGATGAAGCGCCGGTTGAACCCCGCATGACCTAAGAAACTCCTCACTCCCTTCATGGATGTTGGAGGTGGAAGTTTAGAAGTCACCTCTATTTTCGCCTTGTCGGCCTCAATCCCCTTCTTTGAAATCTTGTGACCAAGGAGAATACCCTCCTCGACTATGAAATGGCATTTCTCCCAATTCAACACCAAGTTCGTCTTTTCACATCTTGCTAAGACTTTATCCAAATTTTCCAAGCAATCATAAAAGCAATCCCCGACTACCAAAAAGTCATCCATGAAGACTTCAAGGTAATCCTCTACCATATACGTAAACATCGCCATCATACACCATTGAAAAGTTGTTGGTGTGTTGCATAAGTCGAATGGCATCCGCTTGAAAGCGAAAGTTCCATAGGGACAAGTGAAAGTTGTTTTCTTTTGATTTTCCAGAGCAATAAGAATTTGATTATAGCCCAAATACCCATCTAGAAAGCAATAGAACGCCTGGCCGGCCAATCGATCAAGCATTTGGTCAAGAAAGGAAAGTGAAAAATGGTCTTTCCTTGTGACTTTGTTTAGCTTCCGATAGTCCATGCACACTCTCCACCTGACCACCGTTCTTGTTGGAATCAACTCATTTTAATCATTGGTGACCACATTTATGCCCCCCTTCTTTGGAACACATTGTACCGGAGAAGTGCATGAATTGTCAGAAATGGGGTAGACAACCCCGACATCCAACCACTTTATGATCTCCTTTTTGACCACCTCTTGCATTGCTTCATTTATCCTACTTTGATGTTCAATGGAGGGGTTGGCATCCTTCTCCAAATTAATCTTGTGCAAGCAAAATACGGGGCTTATTTTTCGAATATACGCCAATATCCATCCAATAGCTTTCTTCCTCTTTTGTAGCATTGACAATGTAGAGTCTACCTGCACGTTAGTCAAACAAGAGGAAAGAATAACCGGTAAAATAGAACAAGGGCCAAGGAATTCATACCAGAGATACGAAGGCAACAGCTTTAACTCCAAAATGGGAGGGTCCTCGATTGAGGGCTTTGTTGGAGGAGGCTTACGATTTTCAAGATCCAAGGACAATTTGTATGGTTCATAAGTGTACGACCACATTCCTTGCAATGAGTTCACACATTCCACAAAGCCATCCATCTCGTCATCATCAAGGTTAAGCAAGACGACCTTCAATGTATCATCAACATTCATCGTGGCACTAGTATCATCAATAATGACATCGATCACCAAGTCCACAAACGAACACACTTTATTGCTATTCGGTTGCCTCATAGATTTGCACACATGGAAATTCACCTTTTCATCACCCATCCGGAAAGTGAGTTCATCGGCTTCCACATCAACAAGATACTTCCCCATAGCAAGGAAAGGTCTACCCAGAATACTCAACACTACATAGTCCACTTCACAATCAGGAATCACAAAATCCATCGGGATAATAAACATATCAACTCGAACCAATACATCTTGAATCACACCTAATGGTCTCTTCATTGTCCGCTCGGCCATTTGTAATCTCATAGATGTGGATCTTGGTTGCCCAATTTCCAATGTCTTAAAAATCGAGTAGTGAATCAAGTTGATACTCTCCCCAAGATCACAAAGAGCCTTTGCAAATTCGATATTTCCAATGGTACAAGGAATAGTAAAAGCAGCGGGATCTTCCAACTTTGGAGCCATCAAATGCACAATTTCACTCACTTGGTGAGTGACTTTGATAGTTCCAAAATTCGTCGATCTGTTCTTTGTAACCAAGTATTTCATAAACTTACTATATCCGGGCATTTGCTCTAAAGATTCAACTAAAGACACATCTATAGACAGACTTTTCATCATATCAATGAACTTCTTGAATTGATTCTCGTCATTTTTCTTGGCAAGCCTTTGAGGATAGGGAGGAGGTGGCTTAGGAAATGGTGCCTTAGCTATTTGCACTACCAGTTCCGATATGTCAATCACATGATCCCTAGACGAGTTCACATCCTCTTGAGTCTCTTCCACCGAGTCATCAATATCAATCCGCACTTCATCATTTGCTTGCACAAAATTGTTCGGGATCTCCTCTTCTTCTACCACTTGCTCATCATCCACAAGTTTCCTTTGACTTGAGGTAGATGCATTCCCACCTTTTCAACTTCTTGTAGTAACAACCATGGCATGTCCCATAGTGTTCCCACCCTTCGGGTTCACCACCGTATCACTTGGTAGTGCCCCCTTAGGACGCGAATTCAAAGCTTGAGAGATTTTACCCATTTGCACTTCTAAGTTAGGGATTGATATATTGTGAGAAACAAGTTGGGCATCAAAATCGGCATTCTTGTCCATCATTTTCTTGAACATGTTTTCAATACGACCCATTTCATTTTTGGAGGAACTAGGACCATGACAAGGATAAGGAGGTGGGTTGCTCGGTTGTTGGTACATCGTGGGCCTTTGAAAACCCGACCATCGATTTCCTTGATTGTTGTTCCACCCTCCTTGGTTGTTTTCTCACCAATTGCCTTGATTGTTGTTATTTTTCCAATTCCCTTGGTTGTTATTTCCATTCCACTTGCCTTGATTGTTCCCACCATTCCAATTACCTTGGTTGCTAGAATTCCAATTGCTTTGATTAATTGAAGGTTTGTATTGTTGTTGACTAGGGCCTTGATAGTTGTTTTTTTGCTCTTGAAAGTTGTTCACATATTGGAACTCTTAATCTTAATCATTATAAGAATCCCCTTGATCATACCCATTATCATCTTGCACAAAATTGTCCTCTCTTTGTTGCACTTGTGGACTTCTTGCTCTTCTCTTGTTTACCATCATATTAACTCCCTTCATGGCATTGACTTGCCTCGGATTTTGCACTTGTTGAAGTTGAGCCTTTGCCAACTGGTTCATGGTGGTTGTCAACTTGGCTATGGCTTGCCCATGGTCATGTAACACTTTCTGAATAATAATCACATTTGGATCACCTTGTGGAACATTGGCTCTAGATTACGATGCCGATGAAGTATCCTCCATCTCATCTAAAATATCAGATGCCTCTACATAAGGCGTAGTCATGAAGTTCCCACCGACAAGTTGATTCACTACACATTGGTTGGTATTGATCCCCTGATAGAAAGTTTGTTGAATCATGTTCTCTGTCATATCGTGGTTGGGGCACTCTTTCACCAATTTTTGTATATCTTTCCCATATCTCGTGTATCGGTTCATTAGTCTTTTGCTTGAATGCTAGAATTTCATCCCAAAGAATAGCCATGTGCCCGGGAAAGAAGTACTTTGAAATGAATTTCTCCACAAGTTCATCCCACGTCCGAATGGAATGATTTGGCAAACGTTCCAACCAATCTAAATCTTTCCCCCGTAGAGAGAAGGGAAAGCCTTAGCTCAAAGCATCCTCGGAGACATTTGTTTGTTTTCTTCCCCAACACGTATCAACTAACCCCTTCAAATGTTTATATGCATTTTGACCCGGTGCACCGGTGGAGAACCCTTGTTGCTCGAGAAAAGTGAGTATCACGTTGGTTATTTGAAAGTTGTCCGCCCTAATATGGAGTGGGATTATAGCACTTGCATATCCTTCATTCAGCAGCACCCGATGTGGAGTCGCTCGTGGTGGAGGTGGGATTGGAACGGGAACATTGTCATTAGGCGGTTGGCCTCGCCTATTAGCTTGAGGTTAAGAGGGACCTCATCCATTGCATCATCATTAACGTCTACATCCATATTTATGTTTTCGAGCTCGTTGTTTGCCATGATTGCACCTACAATACTCACACGTTAGTAACAAGGAAGGAAAATGAGACAATTCACACATAAAACCAAATATATAGCTAAATCTGTTATTAGCTTCCTGGAAATGTCGCCAAAAATTGATCTCGTCCAAGCCACACCTCTATTTGAGGTTGTAAAACGGTCGGAGCAATAATAGTACCTAACAAGGAGTCAGGGTTGATTTTCCACAGGGAGATATGAATGGGAGTAGGAGTATATATTTGGGTGAATGAGCCTGAATTATCTCGGATTACACTTCCACAAAAGTTGGTTTGTTTTCAAATCTATTTTAATCTACGGATGTCAACTAAGGATTAAAACTAGCAAATGGTTTTTGATTGTTTTCCAAATAGTAAAAGAGCCTAGGGCTATGACCTTCACCTAGGTGTTCACTTAATGGGTTGTAAGCCTTAAAGCATGTTTTCTTGGTCGGGGTGGATTATAGATATCAACACTCGATTATCTACTAAATACCTCTCGGTCAGAGAGAGACTTTGCGCAATTTGGTTTTCTCAAGTCCAAATGGGTATTGCACAAAATAATTGATAGTAAGCTCAAGTCGGGTTTTACTACCTCTATATTTAACCCTTTTAATTGGGCTTATCAATATCTCGATTGACCCAATTCCTTGGTAGCCAAGTTTTCCTAGATTAAGTCTCTCTTTCTCAAGAAGAGACCAAGTCAAGTTAGGCATGAAATAATGTTTGTAACCATTAAATCCTCAATTACAAGCAAGAACATGGCTATATAATCAACACCCAACCATGAACAAGCAATAAATCAAACACCCATTAAGTTTACACACCAGGGTTGGGTCACAACCCTATTGAAAATCTAGCTACTCATGCTTAAAATAGAAAATAAATAAGAAGAAGTGATAATTAAACCCATATTAATGATTAAAATGTTAAAACTAATAATCAAAAATCTCAAATAGCTAAAGTAACTAAAAGAGGCAAAGAAAATGACTGTTGATGTCAAAAGGGACAAAAGTTAACCTAAAAAAAGTGAAACTATTCTATTTATAGAGTGCTGGAATTTTCAGACAAAATTGTCCCTTTCGGAGGTTCTGCGGCCGCACAATTCCATGTGCAGTCTGCATTTGGCTTCAGCCTTGACATGAGTTGAATCTGCGGCCGCACAATTCTGAACTGCGACTGCATCTCTTATATTCTGCGGTCCGCACATTTCTGGGTACGGTCGCACAGGGCTCTTCTATGGACCGCACATTTCTGAGTGTGACCACATTATCTGACTTCTGCGGCCGCACAATAATTGTGCGGTCCACACTTCTTTTAAACTTGAATTGAGAACTCTCTGAACTTCTGATCTTGCTTAGCTTCTGCAGCCGCACATTTCATGTGTGCACCGCACTTTGCACTGGGCTCTGATGAGTCTTCCTTCAGAATCTGCGGACGTAGATGGAAATCTGCGGTCCGCACTTTGAACTTCTGTGCCTGATTTTGTACTTGAGTTCAAATAACTCCTTCTTGAGTCGGATTTCATCTTAGTGGCCTATTTTCCAATTACTCCTGCAATTAAGCATGTTTAATCAGTTTTGGGAATACAATTAAACGTTTTTGGACTAAAACTAAAGTAAAAGGTGCTAATAAGTAGTCAATATCCCCACTTATCAGTGTCGTCTTTCAAATATGCGATAATAAGATTATGCCAATCCCAAGTTAGGTTTATGGTTCTTACCTCGATTTGGTCTAGTGATGAGTTGAGGAGATGGACTATGTTTTTATCCCTGGTCGTGATGCTTTTAGTAGTTGATTTGGTCTGCTTCGATGTTCTACGCCTATAGGATCTGGTCGAGATAGGAATCACAATGGAGTCTCAATCGTTTAGCCCCATACTTGAGTGCTAGCCTTAACCCTGCAATCACTACCTCATACTCCGCCTCATTGTTAGTCATATCCAGGCACCTTATGGACTGACGAATTACTTCGCCTATAGGGACCTTGAGTATGAGTCCCAGTCTTGACCCTAATGCGTTGGATGCGCTATCGATGTATAGGACCTAGATATCTTGTGTTTGGGAGGAAGTTTGGGCAGCTTCCCTTTCGACTTCAGGCATTCTTTTTGTATTGAAGTCAGCGACGAAGTCGGCGAGCACCTGCGAATTTATCGCTGTTCGTGGCTGGTATGTGATATTGTGCTCGCTTAGCTCGATAGCCCATTTGGCCAGCCTCCCTGATATCTCGGGTTTACGCAAAATGCTCCTCAGGGGAAAAGTTGTGACAACGGAAATAAGGTGGCATTGGAAATAGGGTCTAAGCTTTTGTGAACTATGACCAAGGCCAGAGACAATTTTTTGATATGCGGGTACCTCGTCTCGGCGTCGATGAGTTTTTTGCTAATGTAATAGATAGGATATTGCGTACCTTTGTTTTTACGGATCAAGACTGCACTTATCGCTACTTTGGAGATGGCTAGATAGACGAGGAGTTGCTCCCCAGGTTGGGTTTTGAAAGCAGGGGTGGTGATGATAGGTATGCCTTCAGTTCTCGCAGAGCCTGGACGCAATAGGGAGCCCATTCGAGGTTGTTGTCCTTTTTGAGTACGCCAAAAAATTTGTGACAACTATTCGACGACCGTGAGATGAATCTTGATAGGGCGGTGATTCGACCAGTCAACCTTTGGACTTGCTTCTTGGTTGCTAAGAGTTCTGGTATCCCCTCGATATTTTTGATTTGATTGGGTTGACCTCGATCCCGCGCTGCGACACCAAAATACCCAAGAACTTTCCCGAGGCTACGCCAAATGCGCATTTCTACGGGTTCAACTTCATTCTATACCATCTTAGTATGTCGAAAGTTTCTTTTAAATGATCAATGTGATCCTCTGCCTTTTCGAACTTGACCAACATGTCTTCTATATATACCTCAATGGTTTTACCGAGTTGGTCTTTGAACATCTTTGTTACCAATCTTTGATATGCGGCCCCCGTGTTCTTCAGCCCAAATGGCATGACCCTAACAATATGTTCCTTGGTGGGTGATGAATGTGGTCTTCTCCTGGTCTTCTTCCTCCATAAGAATTTGTTTATGGCCTGAGTAAGCATCCTTTGTGCCTAGTTGTTGCGTCGATGAGTTGGTCGATATGGGGTAATAGGAACGAATCCTTCGGACAAGCTTTTTTCAAGTCTGTGAAATCCACGCACATCCGCCATTTCCCATTTTTCTTTATGACCATCACTACATTGGCGATCCACTTGGGGTACTACGACTCCCTGATGGAGTCGTTATCTAACAGTTTTCCACCTCTTCACGGACTGCATCGTTGATGGCGGAGTTGAATTTACGCCTGACCTGTCTTACTGGGGTGGTGGTAGTAAACTATACATCGCTGATAGAAGCATCGTCGCTACCGCCGATGATCATGTTGATAGTACGAGCAGTTGATGGCGGCTTCGACGGGCCTCGATGTTCACGTCCTCTGGCGAAGTTGGTTCTCCCCTTATCACTTAACAGCTCTTTGAGGTGCCCTTGCCGCAACATGTTTACAATTTCTTATCTGAGGGTGATACAATATTCTACTTTATGCCCACGTTTATGGTGGACCTCATAGAGGGCGTCGGGTTTCCTGGTGTTCGGTTCTGATCTCATCTTTGGCGGCCACTTTACCTTCGTTCTTAGTTTCTCAAGAGGTGACACAAAAAAAATTGTGAGCAGATAGTAAATGGGGCATACCTCTTTCGTTCCAGTAAGTCCCTGTCCTTGAACTGGATGGGACTTCTTCATAGTGGGGGGAAGGTGCGGCGGCGGCCATCCTAACATATGTCTAGTGTCGTTCCCTATTAGGTCGTGGAACCGGGTGATCCCTCATAATGTTGTTTCTTCGTTCCTTTCTTGATTTGGTTTGTACCGATGTTGGCCGGTGAGTTGGTCCGTTGAGATCGTCTTCATCTGCTCGGACCTCGGCGCAATATGCATTTTGGATTTCGTCCCAAGGGGTTGGGGGATAATTTCATAAACTGACTCAATAGTTTTCTAGTCGCTCTTGAACCATCTCTACTCAACCCATTTTGGAAGGTTGCGACCGCCATCCTTTCGGATACGTTCGGCAGAGTCATCCTCACTCTGTTGAATCAGGCGACGAAGTCCCTTAGTCCCTCTCCCAAGGATTTCTTGATAGAGAATATGTCTTTTATTGTTGCTTCGGCCTTCTTGGCTCCGGCATGGACAGTTACAAACTTGTCGGCCATCTCCTCAAAAGTTTCTATAGAGCGGGCTGGTAGCTGTGAATACCATGTTAATGCCCATGCTGTAAGGGTCTCGCCAAAAATTCTTCAGCAAAATAGAAGACACTTGTTCCTTGGCGAGGTCGTTGCCTTTCACGGCGGTGACGTAAATGAGTCACATGATCCTCAAGATCAGTCGTTTCATCATATATCTTGAGGTTGGGAGGCATTTCAAAGGCTTTTGGTATGGCATACTGGGCTACATCATCACTGTACAACTGTTTTACGAACCTGTCGGCGTCCCTTTTGGCAGCAGCTTAGGAGCGCCCGATGTCTTGTCGACTCGTTCTTGGTGTTGGTTCATTTGGTCTCGAAGTGCTTTGTTTTTATTCTCCATTTCTTCCATCCTCTTTAGAATGGTAGCGAGGGTGTTGTCACCTGCACTGTTAGTAATATTGTGAGTTAAGCCTGTTGTCGGAGAGCTTGGTCAGTTGCACTGCTCGTCTGTTTGTTGTATCATGCAGGTTCTTGTTGTTTCTGTAGTCATGTCTGGAGCGGGTTTGTTGAGGACGCTCACTAGCGTGTCAGTCAGCCATGCTTCGAGGAGTTTTTCACAGCTAGGAGTGTCCCTTCTTCTGCTGACGTGGAGGCTCCTTTTCCACTGGGTTTTGTTATGCTGTAGTGAGGGGGAGGCGACCTCTTGTGCCTAGGGGATGCATTGGGCGTCACGTCCTTGCCTACTGTTTCGCAGCTCTCATTGATAACATTCATGAGTTTGTACAGAAATCACTCGTTATTTTTGTCCTTTCTCCTGGGTTACCTTCCATGTAAGTTTTTGTACATACAAAGAAAGGAGATATCAGGGCTTTTGATGTTAGTGACATGCGTTAATTATAGATCTAGAGGAAACTAAAAATTTAACTAAGAAATCCCCACAGGCAGTGCCAAATTGTTTGACCAAAAAATATACATCTTGGTTCAACTAATTAAATTTATATGAATAAGGATTAATCTTAGTTAACAATAATATCTCAAAGATGAAGTTCTCAGACGTGCAATAAATACTATGTAGATATGTTTTAATAGCAGTGGCAGTGCACGACCAATATTGAAGAAGTCAAAGGAAATATTGTAACATTAAATATCGATGAATATCAATAAATGACACTTAAGTAAATAGAATGAATGAGTCACTCAAGGAATGAATCACTGAATGGTCTTTCTGATAATGATGAATGATGGATAATCTTTTGAATATCCGAGTTATTCTCGGATCCAGCAGAAAAGAATAGGCAAGAATCTTAATGAAAAGGTTGTGTTTGTATGCTTTCAATAAGATCTGATTCTCTCCTTTAAAGTCAAAGTGTATTTTACAAATGAATATCACATGTCTCCTACCATTGTGTCTACATGTTCCTAAAAATCCTAACAGTACAAATGCAGAGAATATCCATTAGAATATTCTATTTTATGTCATATCTTAAAACTAGTCGTTATAACTCCGTCAAGGGTACTCGACCTCGGGCTCGATCCTTGATGACTCTTCGACCTCAGCCCTTGTTGACTCTTCGACCACCGCCTTCGTTGTTATTTTGATTACTTTGACACGTGGCGTCCCACGAATATTATACTAATACCATTTCGACTAAAGATTGATTTTGACCCACACAAGACTCTCTCAAACAATCATTGTCTGAGCTTTAAAGTTGAACAAAATCTGTATAAAAGAACTTGATAAATTTACGCAAAATGTTAAAGAGCTCTTTCTTAAATGTACGCCTATCAAAAATACGAAAGACACTATACTCTCATACATGTTTCTTGACTGATGATTTTCTAAATGATTTTGACTGATGAAGTTAAGAAAAAATTAAGTATTTAGTCATTTAATTCAACACAAACCAAACTGTGTGAAATATTGGAAAAAATTATAAAAACTAATATTTATTTACGAATTTCAGAATTAGCAACAAAGCATGTGCAAAATTTTAAACTAAAACATACTTCCTCCATTTCAATTTAATGGTTATCCCAAAAAATTGTTACTTTAGGAATTTTAGATTGAATTGTTACTTGTTTCCAACTCTACTCTTAATATTAAAGAAGTAAATAGGTTTTTTATTAATGTTGCTTAGTTCTCAAAAATTATTTAATCGGAATAATTTAATAAATTATATCTCATATATATATATATAATGTTGTTTTAATAAACGTGAGAAAAGCTAAAATAAAGAAAATGTTATGAAAAAATAAAGAATAAGAATAATATTGCAGAGAAAGAGAGAGGATATTCTTATTGAATTTTTGGGATGATTTACAATGGGGTAAGACCCCTATATTTATAGGGGAAAAATGACTTAGCCACAAAGTAGAACTCTCTAAAAGATAGACATTCACTCTAGATAGAGTTCTATTTATAACATTCCCCCTTGAATGTCTATTCAACAAATAATGTGCCTCGTTAAAACCTTAACCAAAATAAAACCCAATGAGAAAAAAATTTCTAGAAAAGGGAAAAGAGTACACATGTTTAGAAATGCGCCTTTTTGGTTGCCTAGTTAAAAACCTTGCAAGGAAAACCCAGTGGGACAAAACCTTGTAAGGGAAAAAGAGTATAACGCGCATTAACTCCCCCTAATAAGAGCATCAATTCACATCCTTGAGCCTTCGCATCCCGATCTTGTGCACTAGCTTCTTGAAGGTTGACGTTGGTAGAGATTCTGTGAACAAATCAACCATATTAACACTTGAACAAATCTGTTGCACATTGATATCACCATTCTTTTGAAGATCATGTGTGAAAAATAACTTTGGTGAAATGTGTTTTTTCCTATCTCCTTTTATGAATCCTCCCTTCAATTGTGATATGCATGCTGCATTGTCTTCATACAAAATCGTGGGTAGTTTGTCACACTTC
Organism: Nicotiana knightiana; assembly: GCA_005239525.1. Classification (NCBI taxonomy): domain Eukaryota; kingdom Viridiplantae; phylum Streptophyta; class Magnoliopsida; order Solanales; family Solanaceae; genus Nicotiana; species Nicotiana knightiana. The sequence goes on from ML378454.1 coordinate 19,256, forward strand.
AAACCACATTTGTCTCGAATAAGATGTATTATAGACCTCAACCACACGCATTCTCGACTTGCTTCATGAATAGCAATTATCTCTGCATGATTAGATGAAGTAGCCACGATCGATTGCTTAGTTGATCGCCAAGATATGACAGTGCCTCCACAGGTAAACACATAACCTGTTTGAGATCGGGCCTTATGTGGATCAGATAAATACCCAGCATCGGCATAACCAACAATATCAGGACTGCAATTATTGCCATAAAATAATCCCATATCGGTAGTTCCTTTTAGATATCGTAGTATGTATTTGATTCCATTCCAATGTCTCCTTGTAGGAGAAGATCTATATCTTGCTAAGACGTTAACTGAAAAAGTTATGTCAGGTCTTGTAGTGTTGGCAAGATACATTAATGCACCAATTTCATTAAGATATGGTACTTCAGGACCAAGTAGCTCTTCATTCTCTTCTCGAGGTCGGAATGGATCCTTATTCACATTAAGTGATCGAACAACCATCGGAGTACTTAATGGATGTGCTCCATCCATGTAAAACCGTTTCAGTACCTTTTCTATGTAGGTAGATTGATGCACAAAGATCCCGTTTGCCAAATGTTCAATTTGCAAACCAAGACATAATTTTGTCTTTCCGAGATCTTTCATCTCGAATTCTTTTTTTAAATAATCAATTGCCTTTTGGAGTTCTATAGGAGTTCCAATAAGGTTTATGTCATCAACACATACGTCAAGTAAAACGAATTTTGATGTTGTTTTCTTTATAAAAATACATGGACAAATGACATCATTTATATAACCTTCCTTTAATAAGTACTCACTAAGACGATTATACCACATACGTCCTGATTGCTTTAGACCATACAAAGATCTTTGCAATTTGATTGAAAATATTTCCCGGGACTTTGAATTATGTGCGTTAGGCATTTTAAATCCCTCAGGAATTTTTATGTATATCTCATTATCAAGTGAGTCATAAAGGTAGGCGGTAACCACATCCATTAAATGCATGTCAAGCTTTTCATGGACAACAAAACTAATAAGATAACGAAACGTTATAACATCCATAACGGGTGAATATATCTCTTCATAATTGATCACGCTCAACTATGTCTTATAGAAAGACTAAACGGGCGCTACAAATATAATCCGGGGT
>ML378457.1:0-16940 GCA_005239525.1 Nicotiana knightiana
GAGTCACTTGAAAAAGAAGAAAAAAAAAAGAAATGAATGAACACTTATGATGTGTTGAAAGAAAAAAATATATGTGGTGACTCTTATTATAAGTGTGCTTAAAAAACGTATGGGGAAATAAAAATCGTTGTGAAGGTGGAATGTGGCTATATTGAGTTTGAGGTTGAAAAGCTAAGTATGTGTATTAAAGTGCTTATGGANACAACCCATTCATTTATGAGTCCAACCATACTAGTTTTACTTAAATCTAACTCCGAATAGATGTTCAAAACCTAAAAAATCACTCTATGAAACTTTAGGCAAAAAACCCCAAATTTCACTTTGAAATCATCAATCAAATCCCAAAAACAAAGATGGATTTATGAAGCATAACCAAAACTGAGTAGAGAATACTTACCTCAATCCATATGATGAAAATTGCCCAAATCCGAGCTCCTGAACTCAAAATATGACCAAATGAACAAACCATTATTTTATATAATTTTCTGTCAGCTATTCTGCCTCGTTTCTCCTTCCAAACAATCTCGAAACTCGCTTTTTATGCTCCAAATGGATTCCTTGTGAAATTTTAGTCAATTTAGGATTTTGAATCACTCCATTTGACCTTATAATGAAGTAGATATGTTGGTTTCAATATTTGGAAATGTGCAGATTTTTAAATACGCACTCAGTGGCAATTTTGTAATTAAATCTGAAAAATATGGCAACTCAATTCTTAGTAAAATGATCATAAAATCCTCATACGATGTCCAAATTCGACGATTCTTTTTTCTACGGGTCCGTAATTACGATACGGATCTAATGCTTCAATCAAAATAGAAATTGGGGCACATTTGTTTATTATGATATCATTTATGCTTGAAGAAACGACATCGAAACATAAGAAAAACGAGCACAACACAACCCATCGAAACGAATAAACGCATAACAACTTCAAAATGAAAAAACGCACCTCAAATCAAATCAATGAACATTCAACTTCAAAAAACTCGCGCCGAATCAAATTTTGCACACGCGTCTTAATACATCATACAGAGCTACTTGTGCACCCAAACTACCGAGCGAAGTGCAAATGCTCAAAACGACCATTCGGGTCGTTACATTCTCATGCACTTAAACATATGTTCGTCCTCGAACGTGCCAGGAGTTGTTCCTAAGCCGTCAAACCACCGTGTAACCTTACCATGCACATTCCCTGATCCCGTCACCCTATTCCATACTGGACCGACAACACAATATAACTGAAGATCATTACTTCAACCTTAGTCCGTAAACCACAGAATCCAGTTTTCAACATTCGAAATTTACTACAAGACCTGAACTTCGCATTTACACACTGTATAAGTCTGAACCAGCTATATCCATTCATAGCCATGACCCAATATGAAATTACATGATATACCACGTAACTCAAACACTCACAAAGATGATTTCCAATCACAGCTGCTGCCCAACACAACCGAACGCTGGTAATAACCTATCATCAGCCAGAGCCTCGTTCTAACACCTTCATATACTGCCAACGATGAAAGAAACATGCAACAACTCATAACCATTCATCAAATCAACCAGTTGTGGAACTCCCTCTCCTTCGACGAGAACTATAGAAAATTTCTAACCGATCAGCGACATTACCCCTTTAAAATATACCGCAATCAAATTCGATCGCATCCATTCTAGCTCTGACATACCAGATTTGTTTCTTCACAAAGGGCTAATATCATGCTCAAAATTTTCAAACAATCATCACAAGATGACCCAAAGACTGAGAAATCATCCATAAACACTTCCATGAATTTTTCCACCATATCAGTGAAAATAGCCATCATGCATCTCTGGAAAGTGGCTGGTGCATTACAAAGACTAAACGGTATTCTCTTGAAGGCGAAAGTGCCATAAGGGAAAGTAAACCTGGTCTTTTCATGATGCTCCAGGCATATGACAATCTGATTGTATCCCGAGTAACCATCAAGAAAGCATTAATATTCATGTCCCGCTAATCTGTCCAACATTTGGTCAATAAAGGGAAGTGGGAAGTGGTCTTTGCGGGTTGCCTTATTGATCCTTCGATACTCAATGCAAACTCTTCATCCCTGATGCATGGCTAGAATTCATGGTTTAACAAGTTATATGCCTTATATTTTATGTGCGTTAATGATAAAAATACACTTTTTATGTGCATAATGGAGTTTATTTCATGTGTAGGTGAATTGGAGATGGAAGTCGAGCTAAAAGGATGCAAAAACGTCAAAAAATACGCTCAAGAGTCGAAAAGGGAACACCCGGGCGTTAGCCGGGCGTTTGGCCCCTAAAGCCAGGCTAACCCTGGCATTAGTGGGGCGTTTGGCCCCTAACGTCAGGACTGCCCTGGCTTTAAGGGGGCGTTTGGGCCCAAACGCCTGGGTCCCGAGGTCCGGTCAATTCCGAGTTTTGAAGAGTTTAGGTTACCACTGGACCGATGGCCCATTCTATCGATCCTGCTAGCACTACTGATGATCATGTTGCAGCACATCATACGATAAAGAGGCGACGTGATGAGGACGATCGTGATAGCGTAGCCGGGTGGGATGGGATGCGCCTCAGGCCAGCGGCTGCATTGAAGCACACAGGTTGTGGGACACATTGATTATTTTTGTATTTTATGTAAATAATAGCAAAATTTTTTATTTTTTACATTATACGCGCATTATATATTTATTTCCCCAGTTTTCGTTATTTTAAACTACAACACAAACACAAACATAGAAACTTAACATAATTTAAATTCAGTACAACTAATGAAAATACATGGCATGGAAAGCATAAAGATAAAATACTACACTCAATACATACATGTGTTTGTTTAGTCACTATCGCCCATTATTCTCTGCTTCAATCACTTAAATTTCTCCAACCACCTATTTTTTTCTTCTTCCACCTCTTTTAGTTTCTCCTTCAATGCTGCAATTTATCGTTTATATTAAATCTCATCACATTCGTATCTTTTGTTCAAATCATGATAATACTGCAAAGATCATTTGTAGCATTCCTGCTTACAGGGTTCATCAAGCCATACCTCAAAATTGCAATAATTTCTATTGCTGCTTCCAAACCTGTTTACACACATCCAGTATTTGCGCCCAACATGACAATCCTCCCAACAGTCCATCACCATAAAGTGTTTTCCACAATAGCACATTGGTACATAAATGCGACATTTGTTAAAGTGAAAAAAAACCCATGCTTTTATGGAAAGTTTTGCTATTTGTTATGGTTAAGCGCAGAAAATAACTAGAATGCGCTAGTTATTTATAGGCAAGGAAACACGCATAACGTAGTATTTAACCGCGATGTGCTCACACATAACGTAGTATTTAACCCCGCTATGCTTCGCGTGTTAAATATTCTTTCGGATACAATACAGCTTTTTCGCAGGCGGGCAGCTTTTCAAGTCGACAAGAAAACACAGATAACGTAGTATTAATCGCGCTATGCTCACACATAACGTAGTATTTAACCGTTTTATGCTTCACGTGTTAAAGATTCTTTTGGATACAATATAAATTTTTGCAAGCGGGCAGATTTTCAGGTCGACAAGACAACACACATAACGTAGTATTTAACCGCGCTATATATATTCACATATTTATCAAACATCTTTCTTCTCTGACAGTGTAGTTTTATAATAATTTTAGAGTGAAATTCGAAAGTGCACCGAGTGCGAGTGACGAGTGATTGGGAGGCATGAGTGTTTGTGAGGTGCTGAGTGATTCTGAGGTGCTAAGGGATTGTGAGGCATGCCCGAGGGACTGATTATGAAACATGTTTTTGCCCGAGGGGCTACTATGATTTTTCTGCATTCATTTGTATACCAAATCCTTTGTTTTAAAGTTGTTAAAAATGTGCATTCTTTAAAGGAATTTTGTGAAGTTGATTTTTAAGACATGATGATTTCGTATATCTATGTTATACCTACTGGAAAGTAAGGCTGTGTATATTGTGACTTGATGACATTTATTTTATGTGTTTCTTGCTGCTCAGACCTGATTTATTTTCATTACTACTGAGTTGGCGTACTCACATTACTCTCTGCACCTTGTGTGCAGATTCAGGTGTTAGGGCAGGGTGAGTTGTCTATCTGTTCCAGAGATCCTCAGGGGTTTGCAAGGTGGTTGCATGCGTCCGCAGTCCTGCTCCCTCATTTGTTTAATATTATAGAATTTATTTCTGTTGAGTTGTATATTTATGTAGATGCTCATGACCAGTGACTCCGGGTTCTCGGGGGTTGTATTTTAATGTTCAGTATAAATTTATCTATTTTATAAATGTTTAAAGGACCTTTTATGGGTAATCGGTATAGTAAAAATGTAAAAAGGAAGCTTATTATGATTCGAGTTGGGTTTTGGCTGGCCTAGTTCAATGATAGACGCCATCACAACATGCCTGGATTTGGGGTCGTGACAGTTTGGTATCAGAGCACTAGGTTATGTAGGACTCACCGGTCATGAACAGGTTTAGTAGAGTCTTGCGGATCGGTACGGAGACGTCTGTACTTATCTTCGAGAGGCTGCGGAACCTTTAGGAAAATATCACATTTTTAAAATTCTTGTCGTGCGAATCCATTGTATTCAGCCAACAACGTAACTCTTGAATTCCTTCCATGTATTCGAGCGCGCCTGAGAGCGCCTGGTATCAACTATGCATCGACGCCTTGTGGCTTCCATGGGTGAGATATGATTTTGGCATGTTGGTAATGGGCCAGTCTGGAGGACTTGAGGCCGAATTTATTCTGTGGCTTGATTGCTGAGATTTTCGTTGTGTGGGCACATGTAATTGGGGACTTCTATGTCTGTTTGTGTTCTTATTGATGAGAATTGGTGACTAGATGCCTATGTGGTGGGTGTGAATTGATGGTTAGATGTGTTCAGACTGTGAAATATGTCGAAAGGATTGGCTGGAAATGTGGTAAGATTTATTGAGTGTTTGATTTCTGTCTCGATTCGGTATATGTCCTGAGTTCTGAGTATGTTGGAAGACTTCTCCTGTTGTGTAGTTGTGGAGTGAAGTGGATTTCTCTGTTGGGCTATGGGTTCCTGGCAATGTCTTCTGAGTTGATCGTTTTCCCCAGTGACATTTATGTATTTGATTGACGGTTTATTCCAGTTGTATTAGCACTCCTTGTTATTGTATTCATTGATGGCGTCGTGGCATATTCGCGTAGCCGGGAGTAGCATACTCAGTATCTGAGGATGGCATTATAAGGATTCAGGAAGGAAAGGCTCTATGCCAATTCTCTGAGTATGAAGTTTGGCTCAGTTCAGTAGAATTCTTAGGACACGTGGTGTCCAGTAAGGGTATCCATGTGGTCATTCATGTTTGGGTAGAGCTTCCAGAAGCTCAAGATTTCTGTGACCACTGCTCCAGTGTTAGTTCTGCCATCAGCTTCAGGTTTTTACCGCGTATTGTGGTGCCTCGAGGGTAGGCATTGGTTGTGTACAGGTGTAGGAAGGTGTAGTGATTGCGAGATAGTTCTGGTCTTCAGAAGTGTATGGAAAGATAGAAATTGAGGCTAAGCGGGCAGGGGTATCTCCCGCGAGTTTTCCTAGGGTGTGTGGTCCCTATGTAGTTCTGTAATAAGTTCTCTTCTACCAGTAAAATATATGTTGTAATTGGAGTTTAGGTCACTTGTGGAAGTTGGCGTGACTATTGTAATGGTGGATGCGAGATTTGGCAATTGACTTGAGTGTTAGATGGTTTGGGTCATATAAGCTTATGAAGGATTTAGTTGAATCCCACCACAGCATGGTGGCATTGGTGATGTGTGGGCATAGTCTTGTTTGTCTTGATCCTTGGATTTGAGCCAAGTGGGGGAGTTTGTTATTGATAATTTGATTACACGATTATGTGTGGTATTGGTTTCAGTTCAAGGTATAGTGGTAAATCAGTTATGACCTGCAGGTATGGGATCTGGGAATGTCATGAGTAATGGAAATTTCTTCGATATAGGTTGTAGTGCATTTGTTTGGGTAATTGGGTTCTATTGAATGATTTAGTGGAGATTGTAAAAGGTGTAGTGTGTTCAGTGTATGAATTTTCTTGTGGTTTCAAGTGAGTAAATCACTTTCCTAGTATGTTAGTGTGCAAACGGGTCAGGTTGATTCCGTCTAATTGGACAGTGTGATTGAGATTTACGTTAGAGGATGTCAAGACTTATGGTATTCTACATATCAGTATCAAGAAGGTAAATGTAATGGCTTTAGATTCGCAGAAGTCTCTTCAAGGTAATTTTTTCTAATGTGGTGCAATTAGGGATAGTTGAGGGAGTATTCAATCGCTTATGAGCCTTAGACGGCATGGTCTTTTGCTTGGGTCGCGTGTGGTGAGTCTAGGTTGCAAATTTGTGGTATTACGGCAAGAAGAAGTATCAATTTGAAGGTAAGTCATAAGAAACCTGGGTAAATAGGGCGATTTGGTAGTAGGAAGGATCGGCATGGTAAGGGATATGATTAGTTCTTTGGGTGTTCTTAAGGTGATGAGTTTTTTTTGGGTGTTTCTTAGCAATGCTCTTGGATTTTTGGTGGCCTGCGTAGTTTGTTGAGTTAGAAGAATTCAGTCCTGATGGGTTGTTGTTGCGCAAATGGGATTTTGGATAATTCCGGATGGTTTCTACCGCGGTTAAGGGTGCATATTTTCTTATTGCGTGTAGTGAGTTTGTTTCTAAATGGGATCCAATGGAAATTCTTGTCTAGTTGGGTACGTAGTTGCTTGTGGCTTAGAAGGGGCCACAGAGTTCCCGTATTTTTCCTAGGTTGGCATGGCGTGTGCGGTATGTTGGGTAGAGTTGAGATTTGCATATGTGAGGTCACGGTTCGGTTCTGGAAGGAAGGTCAAAAAATCTTAGGCAGCATGGGCAGTTTCAGATGACTAGGTAGATGATATCACTAATGGGTGTGACTTGATGAGGGTATATATTTCAGAAAGAGCAATGTGTTTGAATTAAGGGTACTTCATTGGTATCGCGGCGCCCTATTGTTGGATCGACTGTTGATATTCAAGGTTGCTTGGTGAACGGAAGAATTATAGGGGTATTCCCTGTGGAATGAATGAGTATTTGGGATGTGTTATGTATTCGAGCGATGGAGTTATGATAAGATATAGTAATCTGTACGTTTCCTGGACTTCGAGACTGAGAGTTCTCATAAACATCATATTGTGTGGTAATAGACTGTGGAGATGCGAACTGAGCTAGCAGGATGTTAGTATGTACCATGATTCTGTCATTATAAAATTTTCGATAAGTTGTCTATCTGTATGGGTGATCATTGTTAATTTAGGGTCACGGGTAGGCTAATATGGGTGCGTGTTCTGCACCGGGTTGTAATTGTTGGCTTTGAGTTTCTATTATTTGGAAAGGTACCATTCGATTGTGATTGATTTGTTCATGTTCTGGAGTGATCTATGAGTTACCCTTCGGTGTTGTGAGGAGTGGTGATGATTGGTTATATGCACATATGGTGCAGTTCTAATTGGGCTTTATAGCTAGATTTGAGTAAGGTAAGTAATTGGGCGTTGCGGGGCTGCGCGTGTTGGTTATATACCTTCTATTTCGGGTAGCATGGTATCGTCCGATTTTACCCTGTGGTTATGGAAATGCACTTTGAGTACTTGATGTCGAATTTCGAGTGGTTATTGATTTTTGGGCAAGGTGTCTTGAAATATTTCAAGTGGACCAGCGGTTGGATGGGATCGCGCAAAGTAGCGGAGTTATGTAGGGGTAGGACCTTTGGTATCAGATTCATGTGTTTTTGATTTCTACGTTGAGTACCAGGTTGCTAGTATATAATTTGATTACATTGGGAAGTTGTTGTTAAGCGCCCAAGTTGCACAGGGTTTGGCTTCGAATTTTATCGATGTGTCGAATGGTTAGTGTCATGTTATCGGGGTGGTTGTGATGGATGAGAGGAGGTCATTGGACCTAGAATGAATATTTTCGGAATTTTCTACAGCATAGTTGGAAGAATAAATATCGGGAGTTGGCTTCGAGATCTGCTATAATTTCTGTTCGAAAGGGGGAGTTACATGTCTGGTTGATCGGACGAATGGTTGTTAGTTCTACGTGCTTCTTTCATCATCGACAGTATATGGAAGTGTTAGAGCGAAGCATTTCTTGATAAGAGGCGGTGTACCGGTATTGGGTTGTTCTGAGCAATTATTGTGGTTAAAGAGTTATTGCTATGAGTGTTTGAGCCACGCGATGTATTATGTGATTTCATCTGGGGTACGTATATGGCTTGATTCAGCATGTTCAGGTTTTTTCAGTTTATAGTTATGGAAAGTTTTATCTTATATATCATTTCAGAAGTGGGAATTTGGTTCTAAGGTTTATGGGCCAGGATTTGGATTTCGAAATTTCAGCGGTATTGTGCTATTGGACCTATATGGGATAGGGTGACGTGGGATCACCCCCGGGAATGTGCATGGTAAGATGCGTCACAGTTTGATAGTGTTGGAGAAACAACTCTTGGCACGTTCGAGGATGAACATATGTTTAAGTGCGGGAGGATGTAACGACCCGGCCGGTCGTTCCGAGAATTTAGCCCAGTTTCCCCCAATTTCTGCATTTGTTATATATCGCTATCCTGTTTTTGATGTGTTGGATCAGTTGGTTTGGGTCTGGAGTGGTTATGGTGAGAATTTAGGCATTTAGCCTTTTAAAGTAGCCTAATAGTTGAGAAAATCAACTGAGAGTTGACATATTGGTGAACAACCTCGGAATGCGGATTTTATGGCTCAGATAGATTCGTTAGGTGATTTGGGACTTAGGAGTGTGTTCAGAATATTTTTTGTGATGTCCGGTGTAGAATTAGGCTTGAATTGGCAAAAGTTAGTTTTTGGCGATTTCCGGTCGACAGCGGAAAATAGGCTATCCGGGTCGGAATGGAATTCCAGAAGTTGGAGCAAGTTCGTAATGTCATTTTGGATATGTCTGTAAAATTTCAGGTCAATCAGAGGTGTTTTGGTTGGTTTCGGCGTAGTTGGCAAAATTTGGAAGTTTCAAAGTTCATAGGCTTGAATTTGATGTAAATTTGGTGCTTTTGGTGTTTCGAAGGCTCATCTAAGTTGGAATAATGCTATGGGGTGTGTTGGTATGTTTGGTTGGGGCCCCGAGGGGCTCGTGATTGAATTTGGATGGTTGGCGGGAAGTTTGGAATGACTTTGGTGAATTTGCTGTTGCTGGTGTTTTCGCACCTGTGGAAAGGGAGCCGCAGGTGCGGTTCCGCAAGAGCGGACTGGGCTCTGTAGGTGCGATTTTTGGTGGAGTGGGGAGTGGTCCGCAGGTGTGAGGAGTTTTTCGCACATGCGATGTCGCTGGTGCGGAAAGAGCATCGCACCTGCGAAGCCGCAGGTGCGGAGAAATGGTCGCAGGCGCGGGATTGGCCCGTTAAGTGAGTTTTTGTAGGTGCGCACCTGGGACCGCAGGTGAGGGTCCGCAAGTGCGGCTAATTGTCCGCAGGAGCGGAAATGACTGGGCAAAAATAATATAAAAAGGTCCCTCTGCGAGAATTTCTTATTTTTCATCATTTTGCATGCGGGAGGAGTTCATTGAAGGCGATTTAGAGAGGTAAATTTAAGATTCTTCAGCAAAGGTAAGTTCTTTGGTTGCTAACATCGTTCCTATGCTATTTTGTTCGGATTAGGCTTGAAAATTTAAGGGTTTGAGTAGGAAAAGGTTGTGAAGAAGGGGATGGAGAATTTTAATTTTTTTTTTGAGGTTTTGGGTAGGCAATTGTGATCCGAATTTGATGACTTTGGTAAGAAGGTTTTAAGAGTTAGGGTTTTACAGAAAACCTCAGAGAAGATGAGAAAGACCTCGAACAGAACTGGCTCGAGCCTCAGGGTCATAAACCCTACTCGGAATCAAGCTTTGGAGGCTTGAAGTAGACAGGAACACCATGGGTGTAAGCAGACGAGTTCTCATCCTTTGAGGGCCTTAGGAAGGACATCACTGGCATAGGAGAGCCATGAGAGGCAAGAGGACGAAGGCTTCAAGGTCTCCGGCAAAGGGGTGGCCGGAGAAGATGAAGGAGTTCATCGGAACTGAAGAGACGGAAGTATCCAGAAGATATTAGAGAGAGTGATAGAGATGAGAGTAGAGAGATGAAGGGTCGTGAGAGAATGAGGGGTCAGAGGAGGGGGAGGGGGGTAGTTAGGGTTTAATTATGGTAAGTGAAATCTGGGCCGTTGATCTAATTTGATCAACGACTCAGATTGATCCGGGGTTGGGCGGGGTAGGAATTGGTTTGGGCTGGGTAGGTGAATTGGGTTATTATAATCTGGTGGGTTGGGTTGATTTTAGGCTAGAATTCAAATAAATGTGGCCAATTGTTAAATACCCATTAAAATTAAATAAATAATTAATAAAACAGCTAATAATTATACAAAAAATGAAATTGAGGTTAAATAAGCACCATTAAGTTAATTAGCTAATATAAGAAATGTAAAATGGCTAATCAGTGATTAAAATGGTATAAAATATACGATTAGGCTATAATTATAAAATTGTTGTAATTATAATTAAATAATGCCAAAATTGGCTAATTTATAAAAGAATTAAATCCTGACAGGAGTAGAATGGTAGATTGAGCTAAGAAATAATTTGAAATTACTTGTCATGTAATTTATGAATAGTTATTAAATATAAAACACTAAATAAATAGGAAAATAAATTGGTAAAATTATGAAAAAATGACAATTATTATGAAAAGTGATTTTGAGGTATATATGCAAATTTAAAAAATAGTTTGAGGAAAAATTGGGTATCAACACCTGGCACACACGCTAGTAGACTTTATTTTGGAATGTACATCGTAAATTACACTTTCATGATTATCGGTTTTGTATAAAGTTGTCTAGGTTATCTGTTTCTACTTAATGTCTCAAAAAGGAAAACCAAGTTAAGCAAGTGTGGAAAAATATTTTGGTAAACTACATGGAACTCACTAGTGGGAAATGGTTGGCTTGCCTGACTCCGGTGTTGGGCGTCATCGCGACCTGGTTTGGATTTGGGTCGTGACAACATGGTATCAGAGCTCTAGGTTCACGTAGGTCTCACGAGTTATAGGCAAACCCAATAGAGTCTTGCAGATCAGTACGGAGACGTCTGTATTTATCTTCGGGAGGCTATATGGTGTTAGGAAATTTCTCTTTATTCATCTTCTATCATGAAATTGATGGTATACTAAATATCACTCTTATATTCTCTCACAGATGGTGAGGACGCGCGCAGCCGACGTTCCGGACCCGGGAGGGGCTGCTACCCCCGTCATCTGAGGCCCTGGCAGAGACCGGGGAGGGAATCAGCCTGAGGTAAGGGACGAGGATGTCCCAGGACTGTACCCGTTATAACCCCAGTAGAGGATCCCATCAGTGAGGAGCAGGGCGAGGTGCCCGCAACAGATCCTGCCCTGTTGGACTTTATGACAGCTCTAGGATTTCAGGAGGTCATGGGCCGTATGATGAGATTCATGGACACCATGATGCAGGCTGGTTTATTTCCAGCCGATCTAGCTACATCTCAGGCGAGAGGGGGAGCACAGACTCCTACTGCACAGGCCGCCGGTCATGCAACAACAGTATATCATACCGCGGGTACACTTCCCGTCGGCAGGGTTCAACCAGTGGCAGCAGCAGCACCTGAGCCCAGACCAGCTGCAGACGGCGATCCGCATAAGTTATTAGACAAATGGACCAGACTGCAGCCTCCTGTCTTCGGAGGTGAGCGCCATGAGGATGCTCAGGAATTTATTGATAGGTGCAGGGACAGATGCAACAACATGAGGATACTGGATTCCCATGGAGTTGACTTTACTACTTTTCAGCTAGAGGGAAGGGCTCGCAGATGATGGCAGTCCTACATTCTTGGCAGACTGGCAGATTCTCCTCCCCTCACTTGGGAGTAGTTCACTCAGTTATTCCTGGGCAAATATATTCCACCCTCCGAGAGGGAAGAGCTGCGGTATCAATTTGAGTAGTTGGAGCAGATTTAGATGTCAGTGATTGACTACGAGGCTAGGTTTTCTGAGCTGTCTCGTCATGCACTCATGATACTTCCTACTGACGCAGAGAGAGTGCGGAGATTTGTAGCCGGGTTACACTCATGCATTAGGGCCAACATGGCCCGAGAGGTGGAGATGGGGACTCCTTATCAGCTTGTGGTAGAGATTGCTCGCAGGATTGAGGGTTATCGGTGGAGGAGCAGAGAGCAGGGGCAGCAGGATAAGAGAGATAGATTTTCTGGAGATTTCAGAGGTGCTCCAGCTAGGGGCAGACGTCAGTTTGGTAGGGGCCAGCCCAGTAGGCCCCCATATTCAGTAGCCTCACCACCTCCTCGAGGTGCTCCTACGAGGCCTTATTTCACCGATATGATGGAGAGTTCTTACCGCCCACCAGCCATTCAGGGTTCCTCCGGCGGTTATTCTGGTCATTAGGGGTCTTCAAGTCCTTATTTCAGTGCTATGCCGGAGAGTTTGTACTGTCCTCCAACTATTCAGGGTCCTCCAGGGCAGCATGCTATGGTGCATAGAGGTTGTTATGAGTGCGGGGATCCAGGCCATATTAAGAGGACTTGTCCCAGGCTTCGGGGCAAAGCCGTGCAGCAGAGTCATCAGCCTATGATTTCAGCACCGGCAGTTCGGCCACCCAGAGGTGGAGGACAGGTTGGTAGAGGCCATCCTAGAGGTGGAGGCCAGGCAGGGAGAGCCCAGCCAGTTCATGTTCATTCCGATGGAGGCCAATCATCCAGCGCTCCAGCCAGATTCTATGCTATTTTGGCCAGATCAGATGTAGTGGCCTCAGACACCGTGATCACATGTATTATTTCAGCTTGCGGTAGAGATGCATCGGTGTTATTTGATCCAGGGTCCACTTATTCATATGTATCATCCTGATTTGCTCATTCCCTGGATATTCCTCGTGAGTCCTTGGGTACTCCTATTTATGTGTCCACTCATGTGGGTGATTCTGTGGTTGTGGACCGGATTTATCGGTCCTATGTGGTTACATTCTGTGGGTTCGAGTCCAGATCAGACCTCATGTTGCTTGATATGGTCGATTTTGAGGTTATCCTGGGCATGGATTGGTTGTCTCCCTATCATACCATTCTAGATTTCCATGCCAAGACTGTTACTTTAGCCATGCCCGAGTTGCCGAGATTGGAGTGGAGAGGTTCCCCAGTTAGTGCCGCTAGTCGGGTTATTTCCTTCCTAAAGGCTCGACATATGGTCGAGAAAGGTTGTTTGGCTTATCTTTCTTATGTGCGGGACACCACCGACGAGTCTCCGACAATTGATTCAGTGCTAGTAGTTTGAGAGTTTGATGATGTATTCCCTTCAGACCTTCCAGGCATGACACCGGATCGTGACATTGATTTTTGCATTGACTTCAGGAACCCAGCCCATATCTATTCCCCCATAACGTATGGCCCCGAAGGAATTGAAGGAACAACTTGAGGATTTGTTATCTAAGGGGTTTATCAGACCGAGCGTATCGCCTTGGGGTGCTCCAGTGTTATTTGTGAAGAAGAAGGATGGGACTATGCAGGTGTGTATTGACTACTGCCAGTTGAAAAAGGTCACCATCAAGAACAAGTACCCGTTGCCGCGTATCGATGATTTGTTTGACAAATTACAGGGTGCTCGGGTGTTTTCTAAGATTGACTTGAGATCGGCGTACTATCATCTGAAGATTCGGGAATCAGATGTTCCGAAGACTGTCTTTCGTACGAGATATGGTCATTACGAGTTCCTGGTGATGTCCTTTGGCTTGACTAATGCCCCAGCAGCATTTATGGACTTGATGAACATAGTGTTCAGGCCTTATATTGATTCTTTTGTCATTGTCTTCATTGATGACATTCTGATTTACTCACGTAGCGTGGGGGAGCACGAGCAGCATCGTAGAGTTGTGCTCCAGACCTTGCGAGAACAGAAGCTGTATGCTAAGTTCTCCAAGTGCGAGTTTTGGTTGGATTCTATGGCATTCTTGGGGCATGTGGTATCCGGAGAAGGTATCAAGGTTGATCCTAAGAAGATTGAGGCAGTTCAGAGTTGGCTACGCCCTACTTCAACTACAGAGATCAGGAGCTTCTTGGGTCTAGCGGGTTATTATCACCGATTTGAGGAGGGTTTTTCATCCATTGCAGCTCCTCTGACTAGATTGAACCAGAAGAATGCCCCATTTCAATGGTCCGACGAGTGTGAGGCGAGCTTTCAGAATCTCAAGACAGCATTAACCTCAACACCAGTTCTAGTGTTGCCTTCTGGTTCTGGGATGTATATAATTTATTGCGACGCTTCACACGTTGGTTTGGGTTGTGTGTTGATGCAGGAGGGGCGACTTATTGCATATGCTTCACGGCAACTGAAGGTTCATGAGTTGGCGGCGATTGTTCATGCTATTAAGATTTGGAGGCATTACTTGTATGGGGTGCCTTGTGAGGTTTATACAGATCACCGCAGTCTGCAACACTTGTTCAAGCAGAGGGATCTTAATTTGAGGCAACACATGTGGTTTGAGTTGCTGAAGGATTATGACATCACCATACTTTATCATCCGGGAAAAATGAACGTGGTAGCGGATGCCTTAAGCAGGAAGGCGGAGAGTATCGGTAGTTTGGCTTTCATTTCAGTAGAGGAGAGACCTCTAGCTTTGGACATTCAGTCCTTGGCTAATCGCCTGGTGATATTTGACCTTTCCGAGCCCATCTGAGTTCTTGCATGTGTGATGGTCCAATCTTCATTATTGGGGGAGATCAAGACTCGACAATATGATGATCCTCACTTGGTGGCTCTCCGGGACACGGTGGTACAGAGTGGTGCCAAGGAGGTTTCTATTGGCGAGGAGGGTGTACTGAGACTTCAAGGTCGCATATGTGTCCCCAAATGTTGATGGCATGAGGGAGAGATGAGGCTCATAGTTCACGGTATTCTATTCATCCTAGTGCTACGAAGATGTATCGTGAACTGAGGCAACACTACTGGTGGAGGCGGATGAAGAAAGATATAGTGGAGTTTGTGGCTAGATGCCTAAATTTCCAGCAGGTTAAATATAAGCACTAAAGGACAGGAGGCCTACTTCAGCAGATGCCTATACCTGAGTCGAAATGGGAGCGCATCACTATGGACTTCGTAGTCAGATTGCCTCGGACCTTGCGGAAGGTTGATGCAGTTTGGGTCATTGTGGACAGGTTGACCAAGTCGGCACATTTCATTCCAGTAGCTACTACTTATACTTCTGAGAGGTTGGCCCAGATTTACATTCGGGAGATAGTTTGGTTGCACGGTGTTCCTGTGTCCATTATATCATATCGAGGTCCTCAGTTCACCTTGCATTTCTGGAGAGCCGTACAGAGTGAGTTAGGCACCCGGGTAGAGCTCAACATAACATTCCACCCTCAGACCGACGGGCAGTCGGAGCGGACAGTTCAAATATTGGAGGACATGCTCAGAGCATGTGTGATTGACTTTGGAGGGCAGTGGGACCAGTTCTTGCCTTTGGCCGAGTTTTCTTATAATAATAGTTATCATTCCAGCATTGAGATGGCTCTATTAGAGGCCTTGTATGGTCGGCGATGTAGATCTCCCATAGGGTGGTTTGAGCCTGGCGAGGCTAAGCTATATGGCACTGATCTGGTAAAGGATGCTTTGGAGAAGGTGAAGTTGATTCAGGAGAGACTTCGCACAACACAATCCAGACAGAAGAGTTCCGCGGATCAGAAGGCGCGTGATGTATCATTTATGGAGGGCGAGAAGGTTCAGTTGAAGGTCTCGCCGATGAAGGGTATTATGATGTTTGGAAAGAAGGGCAAGCTGAGCCCGAGGTTTATAGGCTCATTTAAGGTGTTGAGGCGAGTTGGGGAGGTTGCTTATGAGCTTGATTTACCTCCCAGTTTATCAGGGGTTCATCCGGTCTTTCATGTGTCCATGCTCCAGAGGTATCACGTCGATTTCTCTCACATGGTAGATTTCAGTACCATTCAGCTAGAGGAGAGATTGGGTTATGAGGAGGAGCTAGTTGCTATCATTGACAGGCAGGATCGCCAGTTGAGGTCCAAGAGGGTTTCCACCGTAAAGGTCCAGTGGGGGGCCAACCAGTCGAAGAGGCGACTTGGGAGTCCAAGGAAGACATACGGAGCAGATATTCACACTTATTCAGCACTCCAGTTATGATTCTAGACTCGTTCGAGGACGAACGTTTGTTTAAGATGTGGAGAATGTAACGACCCGATTGTTCGTTTTGTGTTCTAGGACCCCGTGCCCTTAAATAAGACTTCCCGTAGTTGCTTTTACTGATTTATGACTTGTGGGGACGGGTGGTTCGAGGTTTGGAGGAGTTTGGAGTAGTATAGGAACACTTAGTTCCCTAAGTTGGCCTTAAAGGCCAAGTTTGACTTAAGTCAATATTTTCAGTAAACGACCCAAGAATCGAGATCCGAAGAGTAGGTTCTTATGATGATTTCAGACTTGGGCGTGTGTTCGGAACGGGTTTTGGATGACCTGGGAGCATTTCGGTGCCAAATAGTGAAGTAAGAATGTCCTTAAGTTCAAATTGAGGTTTAGAATGTGTTTTTGTGTTATCGAGGTCCGAACGGAATTCCGAGAACGGGAATAGTTCAGTTATGTCATTTATGACTTGCTCGCAAAATTTGGTGTCATTCCGAGTAGTATAGGTATGGTTCGGCATGTTGAAAGCGAATTCAGAAACTTAAAGTTCTTAAGATTGATCCAATAGGCTTTGAGGTGTGATTCTTAGATTTAGCCTATTTCGGGCGTTCCGAAGGCTCGAGCAAGTCTGTATTAAATGAGTTTGATAGGAGCAAGGAAGTGGAGGATATGGAAAGTGTGGCTCGTATTATGGACTTGATGAGACAAGCAGCGGAGCAACAGAACATGATAGCCGAGCAA
>ML378457.1:17157-127584 GCA_005239525.1 Nicotiana knightiana
TGTTCTGATTGAGTCATGTGCAATGTGTGCGTGAGGTTTAGTGATTTTCTATGCTATCCCGTGTAGTCTAGAACTTTCCCCGTGTGTTAATCGAAGCGAAATTGTAGGTTATGCTAGTCTAGGAGATGACATAGGCATTTTCTTGCTTGATTATGGATGTGCTTGTCACATAAGAATTACATTTTCCATTGCTAGCCCCTTTGAGCCGTTTGACCTTTTCTTTGNCAATTTAGATTTTTGCACATTTTCCTCCTAAGGCACTTAGTCGCTAAAAGAAGTAAGGTGGGATAATGGGGGTTAGTTTTTGCGTGGAGCCATGTAAGGGCCCGTTGGTGCACAAAAATTGTATTCAAAAGTCACTAGTCATTGAATCTTCATGTATGGAGTGTGTGTAGGAAAGAAAGAAAAAACAATGATAGTAAAAGTATGTACAAAAAGATACAAACCTTCAAGTTTTTATTAATTTGTGCTAGTGAAAATATAGAAGTGCTTAATTGAAAAGGTCTATGTTGAATATGAATTGTGGCAAGAGAATTTGTTGAGACGAATATGTGTTGAGTTGTGAAGGTAGTGCATTAAAGTGCTTAGGAGGGTTAGTCACTATTCCTAAATATATCCTACCCATCCCTTAGCCTACATTACAGCTTTAAAAGTCCTAATTGATCCTAGATGTGGTTAACTTGAATAAGTGGAGATCTACACTACGGGCAAGCTTATGGTATGACCACGGGATGCATATGAATTCTTTGTGAGAGTGAGTGAATTTGTTCAATTGTGTGATGTCCTTAAATAATGTTCAAAAGCATATTTGAATGTGTGGACTAGTTATATTCACTCTTTTGTTGTTGGTGAGGGCACATGATCTCATGAACGATTGGTAATATTGTTATTTTCTTGTTAGTTAGGTGCGTGAATTGAGAGGTCTTAGTAGTTGCAAGTCGAATCTTGAGGTTGGGTGGTTGCAATTAGGTCGATTCGTGTGATTGATTAAATTGTTGTACTTGGGCATGTTTAAAGAAGTGAAAGAATGTGAAATTTTGTATGTTCATACTTGATTGCCGGTATCGATCATAGTTAAGGGGTAATGTGTGTGATTGAAAAGTAAAATACTCCTTGTTAATGAAATGTGTACGTGTTGAAGGATATTGCTCGAGGACGAGCAAGAGNACTTAAAGCCAGGCCTGCCCAGGCTATAGCTGGGCGTTTAGGGCTTAAAGCCGGGCCTGCCCAGGCTATAGCTGGGCGTTAGAGCCCTAAAGCCAGGCCTGCCCAGGCTATAGCTGGGCGTTTGGGGCTTAACGCCTGGGGTCCCTGGTTCGGTCCAATCCGAGTTTTGAAGGTTTTAAGTGTTTCCCGGTTTGAATAGAAGTCTCCTACACATTTAGGGTTTGTCCCAAACATATAAATAGATTCAAAAGCACAACTTTGAGGAGATATTCACGAGGTGATATTCACAAAGGGGATTTGACGTGGAGGAACACACACCACGCTTGAAGGAGGCTTCTACCTAGTTTTTCTTCTCTTCTTTTGCTTTAATTTCATAGTTTATTAGTTCTAGAGTTTTTGGGTGCTACATGAACATTGTAGTTTGAAGCTTGAATTGTTCTTATTATTCTATCATATTGGTTTATTTATTTAATCTTGCACTTAATTATTTGATTGCTTGATCACCAATTGAATACTATCAACGAATCTAGGATTGAACTCGAGAGAGGGAATTCTAGATTGCATATAAGGTTGGGTTGAACAAGATCTTAACGCTTCAGGGGAGCGGATTTGCGGTTAGGATAGGAATATACCTAATCGCCTTGCTTGGTTATTATACGGGAATTATTAATGCGTTCTTGTTAATCCTAATTTCATAGGAATATAGGCGTTAGGTTAGCTTGAATAGGCGAGTTGTACTTCGGGAGAAGGCTACGAGCAATATTAACCTCGTCAATCAATAAACCAGATAAATTAATTAGACGATTGAAGTGGAAAACTCAACAGGATTGTTTGCTAACCCATAGCTCTAGAATATCGGCTCTTATTGAATTCGTGTCTAATTTCGCCAATTTGTTTCTTTAATTTCATAGTTTACTATTCTAGATTAATTTTAGTTAAATATTCATACTTTAGTATTCGCTTGAATAGATTAATTGTTTGGGTTTAATTTAGTCGGTAGATAATCACAAGTCCCTGTGGGTACGATATCTGGACTTACAATCCTATATTACTTGTCAACCACGTATACTTGCGTGTGCGTTTGGGACCAACAAAAAAATAGAGAAGTGCAGGTGTAGCAGCAGTACAACCGACCCCATGTACTGAGTAAGTGCCGAGCCTAACCTCGCCGAAGTAGTGATGAGGCTAGGTCACATCAACAAATAATACCTATGCAACTCAATAGTATAACAAGAAATAATGACAGGAAGTAAGCAAGTAAATACAACAACGGGGGAGAACATGTTGGGGACAAAGGGGCAACAGTTCACTGAAGTAGTAGAACAAGGTAACAATTGACAGGAAAATTCAACAATAGCAAACCTTAAATGCACGGAAATGTTTAACAAGAATTCCACCGTTCCGGCAAGGAACACAGCTATAACCAATCTCACTCAGAAGTAAAATTGAACAAATAATCCTAAACCGAATGAATAACCAACAAGATTCTATCACTTTACCTCTTGATTCCACCACCAACACGCTCGTATCTAGCCACAAGTTATTTAATTATATCAATAATTTCTAAATGAATCAATTCTAATGCATGAAAATGAGTTTTCTAAAGTTTTCCTTAAAAAGGCAAAAATCAAACCCGAGCCCGCTTGGTCCAAACTCAAAATTCGGACCAAAACCCGATTACCCATTCAACCCCAAGCCCGGATATATAATTGGTTTTGGAATCCGACCCCAAGTTGAGGTCTAAATTCTCAAATTTCAATATTCTTAGGTTTTACCCAAAATTCCCAATTTCCCCATGAAAACCCTAGATTCTAGGATGAAATCTTGTGAAAAGAAGTTAAGGAGTAAAGAAAATGAGTTAGAAATCACTTACTAATGTTTTTGAGGAAGAAAGAGTGTTTGAAAAATCGCCTCTTATGTTTTAGGGTTTTTGAAGAATGAAAATAACTGAAAAATCCCGTTTAAATATATCCCTCTCAGGTCTCCACAGCGGACCGTGCTAAAGCGACCGCGAAGGTCTCACCGCGGATCGCGCTAAGGAGACCACGACCGACAAGGTCTCACCGCGGACCGCGCTAGGGCGACCGCGGACTGCGCTAGTGGGTTCAGAGGCTTGACTCCTCAGACCTGCAACAGCTGTGATTCTAAGTCTAAAAGCATCCCGGAACCTACCTGAAACCCTCCCGAGCCCTCGAGGCTCAAAACCAATTATACACACAACCTCAAAAACTTCCTACGGACTTATTCGAGTAATCATAACACCAAAATAACATCATGAACATCGAATTAAACCTCAAAATCTACAAAAATTCTCAAACTTCAAATTTTCCATTTTTAATCCGAAACACGTCAAACCAAGTCTGTTTCTTACCAAATTTCACAGATAACACATAATAACCAGATTGAACCTCTTTCAGGCTCCGAAACCATAATACGGGTCTGATAACACGGGTTTCACATCAAATTTCATTTTCAAAAGCCTTTATATTTTTCAGAAAATAATTTTTTTTTAAAATTCATTTCTCAGACTTGGGACCTCGGAATTCTATTCCGGGCATACGCCCAGGTCCCATATTTTCCTACGGACCCTCCGAGACTGTCAAATCACGGGTCCGGGTCCGTTTAACAAAAATGTTAACCAAAGTCAACTTGACTCAAATAATTAATGTAAAGTCATCATTTAATCAATTTTCCACTTAACGAATTCCCGGCTACACGCCCAGGCTGCGCACGCAGATCGAGGTGAGATAAAAGGAAGTTTTCATGGCCTCGGAACATAGATTTAGCTAAAATTACACGGGGTGACCCTTTTGGTTCATTACACCTTATAAGTTTATGCATTTGCGAACACATCTTCGCACATGTGAACTGGGATGGGGGAAGGCAGTGATCGCATTTGTGATCTCCTGATCTCATTCACGGAAAGGCTCACACTCGCATTTGTGAGATTTCCTTCGCATTTGCGATGCAAGCAGGAATGCAGAGACCTTCGTATTTGCGGGACTCGCATTTGCAAACCCCAGGTCACAAATACGACACCTGCAACTTATCAAAACGATTTTTGACGGGATGCTTGATATATTCTTCATATTCAAACCTAGAAACACAAGAGACGATTATCCAAAGAAATTTTCTTCCCCAAATCATTGGTAAGTGATCTTAAATTAATTCCTTTCAATCTTCCTATACTTTTGCTTAAGATTCAACTTAAAATCTAAGGTTTTCATGGTGGAATTGGGGGATTTTGGGTAGAAACTAGGGGTTTGATAAATTGGGGATTTAGACCTCAACTTGTGGTCGGATTCCAAAACTAATTATGTAACTGGGCTTGGGGGTGAATGGGTAATCGGGTTTCGGTCCCAATTTGGGGTTTGGACCAAGCGCACCCGGGTGTTCGTTTGTTGAATTTTTCACAAATAGCCTAAATTGAATTGTTTGAAATCGTAGATAGTTCTTAAGGCTTTATTTCAATCGTTTGGTTGGTAATTTGCTAGATTCTATTGGTCTAGAGGCTTGTTTGAAGGGAAAAGCTGTGATTGAATTTTGAGTTTGGCCGTTAGAGCGAGGTAAGTGTCGTGGTTAACATTGGCATGAGGGATTAGGACCTATGATACATGTTTAGATGTTGGGTATAATGTATAGGTGAAGTGACGAGTACCTATGCGTTGTTTTCGGGTTATAGCCTTCGGGTGGGTCTTATGCTTGTAATTGTTGCTTTCCTTGACCATATTCTCCATGTTTAGACTAGTTAATCGTCTTATTGAACCTTCTTATCATGTTGACAAATTTTTGTATTGATTGAGTATAGACTCAAAGTTAAGGTTGGTATTGTGGAACCAAATGTTGAAGTAAGACTTGTTCATGATATTTCTATCTCCCTTTTGTTATTGTACATTGTTTTGGTGAGGGAGAGTTTAATCCACGAAGGGTGATTCCACGCCATGTTTTGTGAGTGTTAATGCACGAAGGGTGATGTTATGCCATGTTTTGTGAGTGTTAATGCACAAAGGATGATGCCGTGCCATGCTATGGGAGATTTAATGCACGAAGGGTGATGTCGTGCCCTTTCTATTGATTCATTTGCTGAGGTTGGGAGTAAAAGCACGAAGAGTGATGTTGTGTATTTTCTTTTACTATGGTTATTTGTCCTTATCTGTTCAGATTATATTGGTTGATCGAAGTTCTTATTATTATTGTGATCCTTTATCTTGTGATCCCCTCAACATGTCCCCTTACCAATATTACTTGTCTTATTTCTTTTGTTGTTGCTGTTGGTATATATATTGGTATGCTGCACAAGTTTGTTTGTAGGTTTTTTGTCTTAGCCTCGTCACTACTTTCTCGAGTTAGGCTTAACACTTACCAATATATGGGGTTGGTTGTACTGATACTGCACTCTGACTTCCTGTATAGATTTTGGGATTGGTCCCAGTTGATCGAGAGGCATAGTAGCTCGGACCGGATCACCGGACACTCAAGGTAGATCTGTCGGTGTCCACAGACCTTGAAGTCCCCGTCTATCTCTTTTGTTTTACTGTTTCTTTCGTTCAAACATTTGTATTTCTTTCTGACTATTACTTATAGTAAGTCCTAGAATGCTCGTGAATTTGTGACACCAGATCCGGGTAGTTGTAAATGATGAAGTTATTATATTATTCTGCACTCGTTGGGTTTTACCTTAGCTTAATTACTGTTAATTATTAGATTGAATAAGGGTTTGATTTGAAATTTTTTTAACGTTGTCTTGCCTAGCAAGTGGAATGTTAGGCGCCATCACGGTCTCGACGGTAGGGATTCTGGCCATGACATTAAAATACTGATCATAAATATAATAAGAGTATAGTTGCCCTATATTCTCCGACGCCAACTTCATGCAATATTGAACCTTACAAGAGTCATCCGGCTAACGTAATTCCTTCCTTATCTCAAGAAATTCGTATCACTTATCACCGGCTTCCAATACCTCATGGGTTTTGATCCCAGCTAGAAAAATCATATTCCTACCCATATTATTTATCTGTTAAGTCCTCGACAAAGCTTAAGTTACTCTGTAATATCTAAAAGACTAACAAGATAGAAAACAATGAGTTGGAATAACAAGATACCTACATATTTGAGATTGAAAACAAACGAGCAAAAAGATACAAACGCAGATTAACACCAGCTTTCTTGTTTCCAGGAAACTGTGCAAGCAACTGAAGTACAAACAATTAAAGAAGCACTAGAGGCTCCAGGCATTTATACGGTTACATTTAACCAAGATTTCTCTCAAGTAATTCATTTAGGCAGATAGTCACCGCAAGAATGAACCATATTATCATTCAATTATTTACACAAATTCTATTTTAGAATACAATCACATTTTATTTCCCTCGGATGCTGTGAGCATGTGATTTTTCACCTGCTAAATGCTCCTACAAAATTCGATAAATAAATTAATTTCATAGATTTTTGTTGATTTTCAGTGATTAATTGTGAAAGATTTATATTTTTTTTTGGCATATACGTAATTCATCTTTTGTTCAAAATTGCATCACTATTATCAAAGAATTATAAAGTTATAATTAACTGAATAATAGACGCGTGATGGTTATTTAATGTAATGTAATTTTAATAACTAATTACTAAAACTAATCATTTTTATTCATTAAATTATAGATTAATTAGGAATATAAAATTAGTCATTTTATTCTTGATTAATCTGTAAATAGATGAAAAGTAAGGTCTAAATTAGTTACTATATTTTTTGGATTAAATTAGATTATAACTTAATTAGATTAATTAGTTTAATTAGTCAAAGAAGTCAAAAATCGGACCTGGGCCAAGAAATACCCAGGCCCAATCCCTATACACTCAACCTACCCAGCCCAATAAATCCCTCAACCCGGCCTGACCCCCACTTAGTCCAAACGACACCATTTAATAGGTGTCAATCTCAGCCGTTGATCTTTCCATATCCAACGGCTGAGAATTATCCGATACCTAAACTATATATATGTCCAAACCACACCCCACCCCCTCATTTCACCAAAACCTCACATCCCCCCTCTGTCCGTCTCTCTCTCATCTCTCTAAACCACAAACCCTAGCCGCCACCCTCCGCCCACCGGAAATTGCCTCCGGCAGCGGAGCTTCTCTAAAGATCACCAAAACTTCAACAGGTGATCCCTACGGTCTCCTCAATCCCGTCCCAACATTTATTTTCACAAAAAATCGTCCAGTTAGGAGTAATTTCAGATCTGAAACTAGAGGAACCCTAAATCGTGTTAATGGCAACTCCAAGCGGCTCTGTGACTCAAACTCACATGAGTCGATGGCTCTTGACAAGAGTCGTCGATTCATGTGAGTGAGGGTCACTTTTGAAGGTCGCCAGGGTCCGGCCAAACTCCGGAAAGTCGCCGTAATATCCCCCTTTTCCTTTCTATCTGTTTCTTTCCTGATTATTACATGAACATGCCTAATCATTGTTGTATTATTGCATCCATGTTTAGATTAGCTTCTTCCTTTTTTCTCTCTCTTTTTCTTCTTCTTCTATTGTGTCCCAGATCTCTCATGTTTGTTTACGTGCTCTTTTTCCTTGATTAATCCAAAAACCCGAATGTATTTCATGCTTAATTCGTTAGTAACTAACCTAGGTTTTTGTCACTGTTTTCATATGTATGCTCGTTTCTTTTTCCTTGATCCATTTAGTTAATTGATTCTGTCTATGTGCTTGATTAGGTAGCCAAATAATTTGTTTTAGATTTAAGATTAAAATATGTCCATGACAGTCATATATTTGTTCTTGGTTAGATTCCTTTTGAATATCATGACTGATAAGCTGCTTTCTTATGAGTTTGTTTGGCTATGAATTCGTTTGGTCAATTAGTTCGTTTTGATATGCATATAGATTGTCTAGAGTTCTTTGATAGTTAGTTTTCCCTAACCTACTGTTTCATTAATAAAACTTTGATCCTAATAGGTTATATTACTCTGAGGCTTGGGTCATTAATTAGGTGAAAGTTAATCTCTAGTTTAATGTTAGGCAACTACAATGTTTAGTTTTCTAATAGCCTATTTGAGTAATTAGGCTGATAGTTAAACCAATAAAGGTGACTAAATTCTTAGATTGCCTAAGTTGATAGTAATTAGTTAAGTCTAATTGAACTGAAATGGGCCAATTAACCTACTTACTAATTAAGATAATCAATTAGGGTTAACCATCCATCTAGATTAATCGATTAAATAACAATTTAATTAGACAATTATACACGATTAATTAGGTATACATTTGAACTAAATAATAGTATAATTGACCTAAGTCTAAGAAGTTTTAAAGTAATTGATTAATCTGAAATTAATCAACCCTTGATAAAGCAACAAAGTTTAGCTACTAATTAATTAAATTAGAATAGAGTTACTTATTACCTAATTATTAACCTAACTAACTTTCTTTAATCAAACTAAGATCCTAGAATGATCAAAATAGGTTAAAAGTTCAGTTTTATAGAATTAGTCACTCAATTGACCAAGAGTTAATAGATAAGCCAATTACACCTAATGAAATTGTTTAAACCAATTAGTTCAATTAACTACTGATTTTAATTCAAATGGTAGTCAATTTGAGTT
This sequence comes from Nicotiana knightiana, assembly GCA_005239525.1. Taxonomy (NCBI): domain Eukaryota; kingdom Viridiplantae; phylum Streptophyta; class Magnoliopsida; order Solanales; family Solanaceae; genus Nicotiana; species Nicotiana knightiana. The sequence continues at coordinate 25,933 of ML378457.1, forward strand.
AAATTAATTTGGGCAATAAGAAATTAGTCACACTTAACTAGTAGACCTAATTTTAAAAATCATCTAACAACATAGTCGATCTAAGTCCTAGATAACTAGTTAAGATCAATTATTCAATTAATTAAGTTTAAGAACAAATGATTCACTCAGTCTCACCCTTAAGTAATTTCAACTTCTAGTAAAAATTTAAATCAATTTCATTAGGACTAGTATCTGATTTGAAATATTAAGTTAATCAATCTACTAACTTAACATTATTCCCTGATTACTAAAGAGTAATTCTAGGATGTCCTAAGGGTTTGTATAGGATTTTAATTGAGGAATCTTGGGTGTAACAGCCCAAGAACCTTCTAGAATAAGGAAATATCAAGAAATCAGATATTTTAAGTTTAAAATAGTAATTTCAAAAGGGGAATAGGGGCTGGAATGTTCTGAAAATAGGCAGGTGTCCCCAAAAGGATAAGGGTGACAGCTGCATTGGTACTATTTCCAGCTTATTGGATAAGGAATATGCTGATCATATCCTATCCCAAATGCCTCTATATATACACACACTTTTTACCACTAGATTATTTTTTTGAAAAGATTTTTTTGGACTCTTCTTTGAACCTTTTTTGGACTGGAAAATACAACTCTTTTGACTACTAAAAGACTTGAAAAAACAGAAATAGAAAGGGATTGTAGTTAGGAGTGTGAAAACAATCTGAACTTAGTATGTCTTGTAGCTGTGGTTTTCTTTCCTAAAGGACCTGGTTTTGTTGCTGTCTTTATTCAATCGTTTGGTATTCAAAATCATCCTTTTCTGGATTTCTTTACTGTGGGTTTCTTGCTGTTCGTGGGTGCTGTTTGTGGCTGCTGGGTTTTTCTTCTTCTTGCTGATTTCCATCTGCCTGACCTTTATTTGGTCAGGTTCCTTTTGTTATCTTGCTCTTAAAGGTATGTAAGCTGAGTTTGTTTTATGAAATATAAAGATCTGAAATCCACTATCCTTCCTCCATGAATCTGTATTTTTAGTTGCTTAAACCTATTCATGTATAAGCTTATGTGACAAAGAGGTGAGGCATGTATATAGAGTATTACATTATGTTTGTTTAGTTTCTAATTTCTGAACTTCATATAAGTCTACTTCAATTTAAAACTGTCTTTATATGATTGTGTAATCGAGGGGTTGTTGGAAAACAGCATCAAAGGGTAATGAACTTAACCTCTAATGGTTACGTTCATCCTATAAAGATGTTTAAATGGTGGTCTGGTTCAGGCCTTAGAAATCTAGATATTATTATGAAACAGCACTAGGGTAGATGAATTTGACCCTCTATAATGGTCAAATTCACCCCATATTAGGTGCTTAAACAGTAGNCAGCACTAGGGTAGATGAATTTGACCCTTACAATGGTCAAATTCACCTCATATTAGGTGCTTAAACATTAGCTTATCACCCTTTAAGGGTACAAAAAAATGGGTAATCAACAGGGGCTTTAGAGTAGGGAATCTGAACCCTTCAAATGGTTAGATTCACCCTCTCAAAAATGCCAAAAAATCAAAATCACAGAACAATTATGAGATGAATAGGACCTTTATGGAGTTGAATCTGACCCCTTTCTATGGTTAGATTCAGTCCATAAAAGGCAAGAAACTATTCTGTCAAAAATGGTGTAAGAACATCATCAAGGTTGAGTCAAACCCCCTTTATTGTATGACTCATCCTGCGAATGCTTAAAAACCTATTGGTACTACTGTCCAAATAGCAATTTTTGGACTTATAGTTAAGATGCTCTTATTTGTGTCCTCTTGGTCATTAAAGAGACTCAGTAAGTAAGTGTCCATGGAAATCTAAACTTAGGTTAATGTTGGTATGGTGGGATTAAAAGTCTGACCTTTTTCATGGTCAGATTCACCCCATAAAAGTGTTTAAATATTGATCTTAGGCCACATATGCTTAGATGTATTGTCAAACACTAAAGGAATCAAATCTGACCCTTATAATGGTCAGATTCATTCCTTGGAGTGTACATAGGAATTCATGCTATTTGGATTTAACATCAGTGAAAAATGAAGGTTTTTCAAAGTTTCGAAGTACTGCTAGCTCGCACAGGAGTAACAGCTGATGTTTCATTCTTTTTTTAGCATTATTCATTTGTTATTTTTTTTTGGGGAAATTGTACTTCATAGTAAATGGCCAAGTAATTGTCTCTACAGATTTTAAGGTTTGTAAATATGGACTAGACATTCTAAATTAGCATTTAGCTTTATTTCCCTGTTTTCTTATTAATGTGAAATTCTCTCAAAACTGATCCAATTTACTGAAAATGGCCCAATACAGTTCTCTTTTCCTCAAAACCCCCTGTGATCTATCTTAAAATTGTTTAATTCACCCCTGCTAAAATTCAAAACATAGAAATATAGATTTTTCTAATTAAATGCATTTCACATGAGTTTGTATTCAGATTAGTCTCCTTGTAAACACTTACTATGGTTCTGAAAAAGTATCGTTCTAGATTCCATGACTTTCGAAAAATATACAAAACAATAATGTGTGATCCAAAACGTTTTTTGATTCATCTCATACCTTTCAAACTTTCTGAATTCGCAACAATAAATGTATAAACTCTATCAAACAATACTCAATACTTATGAAGGCATGTATCTAGGCTACCTGAAGTTGGTGAAAAATCATTAATTCAATATTCTACTATAGCTAAAAATGTGCACTTGACCCTTTTTTAAAATGTATAACTTGTAACTTAGTAATTTGTTGAATCTCTTGTAAAACTCCATGTGTTGGCATTTTTCTTTTATAGAATTATATAGTTTTATCTCTTTTATAACTAGCCACAATTAGGATTGGCCAAAGGGTTAAATGGTTGAATTGGCTAAAATGCTGCCATGGCCCAAATGTCCGTCCTTTTAGACTAAGTGAATTTAGGCCTAAAACAATCTTCTACACATACTATAGGTTGAAGAATACTTCTGTTAGTGTGAAATTTAGTAGACAATCAAATATTACAATCAAATATTACCTCAAAATTACCCTAAACTACAGTCGGGTGTGGAAACTCGTGCCCCCGACCCTCAACTCCAAACAATAAATAAAATTACACATAGCAATCACGGGTGCATTTCATGTAACGTGTTTGCGATGTGTCCAAAAACAAACAAGTGTACGCCATCATAACTTGTCCAAGATAAATCCATAAACGTCCTAGTTGATTTTAAAACTGAAAATGCTCCCTCAAGTGGAAAACATAAAGAATTAAATGAACATCGTCTCAAATAGGCATTATAAAACCATCACGACCATAGTCTTGACTACGTAATCTACACTCGGGTGTGAACAACTCATGTCCCCGTCTTCAACTTCAAATTATAATAAAAAGCACATGTTGTAATTGTGGGTGCATTTCATGTGGCGCAGTTATAATGTGTCCAAAAACAAACATGTGCACGTCATCGTGACTTGTTTCAAGATAAATCCATAAAAGCGGCAAAAAAATGAAAAGGACTAAAAGCACAATAGGTTTGAAACATATAAATAATTAGATAATTAGGCCAAATATTAATAGTTAAGCAATTGTGCTAGAACCACGGAACTCGAGAATGCCTAACACCTTCTCCCGGGTTAACAGAATTCCTTACTCGGATTTTTGGTCGCAGACAAATTAAAACAGAGTCAAAATTTCCTCGGTTTGGGATTTTTAAATAACACGATGTCCCGGAACATCGTCAAAAAACCCGGGTGGCGACTCTGAAATAAATAAATAAATCCCAAATCCGAATAATATCACTTACAGTGGAAAAACTCCCTTATTACCCCTTCATTAATCCGGGGGTAGTGAAAAAAGGAGGTGTGACAGATGTCGTTCAGGATCAAGCTAGAAAGCTCCAGGATTCTTTGGATATTTCCCAAAACATCCAAGGGTCATACTTGTTCACCTTCTTTGCCAAGAAAATTTCGGGGAAAACCCAAAACGGGAGAAAACTACCAAAATGGGGGAAATTTTGAAATTGACACGAAGTCTATTCACCATCTCAACAGGGTAGAGTTAATAGCCCAATCAATTTTAATCACTAAAAATAATTTCACAATCAAATGTGGCCGCAATGCTCTTTATCCATAGAGAAGAACCATGAACTCTTTCGAGAATTCAAACATACGACCTTAAAATCATAGAGCATTCAAAGCCAAAACATTATATTACAACTCCCTTAAACCAACTAAAACTAACAAAATGGTAATTCATATATTGTAGAATTCAACCTCTTACGAGGATTCAAACATACTAAAACTTAGTGTTGATTCCATATGATGTAAAATTCGACTCAATCAAATCAATTAGCAGGGAGATAACAATGCATTAACGGTGTAAAATCCCCGATTAGAATGCCAAACAGAAATAGAAGGCCACAAACTATTTTTAGATGCATTAAAAATGATACGAAGACATTAAACCTAAAGGAGGAGTTACATGAATGTGTTCATAATAGGAAGATATCCAATGAAGTACTAACACACTTATAATATTTGTTCAATACGAATGTCAAGACAAATGAAAATCTATGTAATATCATAGGAAATGTGATTAATTCTTAATATAACAAATTTTGTTGAATTTGTTACCCCAAAGTAATACTCCAAAAAATCCAGCTTGGTAGAAAAATACTCTGTGACTCTAACATCTGTGTGATTTTCTATCAACCTACAATAACACCACATTAATGATGGAAATCGGACGTAGAAAAGCAAATCATAATCGATTTAATCCATGATTGAAAGTGGTAGTATGATCATAAACATGTAAACTAGCATGGAATTGGAACAATGGAGAATATTTTGCCCAAATTGAGAGAAATAACTTTGGAGAAATTAAGAAAAAGAAGAACTTACCAATATGAATTAGCTAAATGTATTTACAAATTATTGCGAAAACATTGATATTACTATTGTGATTATAGGCGTTCTAATATTTAAGTTTTGGGATGACATGTTTGCTGTGATAATTTCTCTTAATTTGATCCTTAACAACATTCCTAGATTTCTTATTTTTATTTTCCGATTGAGGTTTGAAATATCTTTTGAATTACCAAATTGGAAATAAGAATTTTAGGTATATGATATGATATACTATTTTTAAAATTACTTAAATGCACGATTGTAATTCTAAAAAAAATTCTTAAAGTCAAACTATAATAGGTAGTTTGAATTGAACACAATCCATCAAATACATTTTTCCAAACTATCGTTGATCCTTATAAAACGGAGACATTTCATCACTCTCCTTCATCAAATATTACTCTCTCATCCAGTTAGATCGAAATGCATGAAAACAACAATGGATAGATACATCCAAAGCTTCCTCAACAAGCTATCTTTAGCCTTCCTCATTATAGCCACCCTTATCATTTTCCTCCTCTTCATTAAAACCCCCGAAACGTGCGTTAATCCTAATCTCACCAAACCTAAGCCACACCATCGTTTCCCCAAATCCACATGCGATTTCTCCCACCGAGCTAAAACCTCAATAAAAAAACACAATCGTCGTTTATGGTCCACAAAAGCGTGGATCCAAACAGTTGATTCATTTAAAGCTCAGTTCCAGACTCTACATGCAAAGAATCTCTTTTCTAAACATTCGCGGGCCCTTGTGGTCTCTGCCGGGCCGGGTCATGTTGTTATGGCCCTAAAAGAAATGGGCCTTCGCGACGTAACGGGAGTTGAACTCGTGGACTCGCTGCCACTAGTCAGCAGTGCGGATCCGCATAATCTGCCGTATTTTGATAATGCGTTTGATCTCGGGTTTAGCGCTTATCTGGATCGGACATTATTTCCGGAAAGATATGTTAGGGAAATGGAGAGAGCGGTGAGAGTTGGCGGCGCGTGTGTAGTGGCTGTGGAAGAGTGCGGCGGTGAAGAGGTGGAGGAAGTGGTGAAATTGTTTCGAAAGTCTAAGGTGTTGGGAGTAAGGAATGTGACAATGGGTGGAGAGAAAAGGACTAGAATCGTCATGAGAGTTACAAGTGACTGAATGATGCAGCTCACAATTCGGTTGCAATTGATTTTTCCTGGTGAAATATCAAGTGCATGTCGGATTATCTTGTACAAGATAGTATATTCACAGACTTGTATTTCCTTACTCTTCCTTAAAATATGCATGGACGAGGAACTTTGTATTGAGAATAGGTTAGGGACTTTCTCCCGAAAGATCAAACACAATTTTTATTAAGTTAGTGATACTTTGTACGTACCTAATATAAATGTATACTTTTGGAAAAATTTACTCTATAAAAAAATAGGTAGTTTGAATTTATACAATAAGAAATGTATAGATTTTTTTATTTGAACATTTTTATAACGAAGGTGCCCTAGCTATCTTGCCCACATATCTATCATTCACAAAAATCTATGCAATATTTTAGAAAACATTAAAAGTTGACGTAATATTATTAAATTTTTCATCACCTAGTAATTTCAATTATTATCACTAAGTTAAATGTCAAAATAATTTCATATATTTTAATAGTTCAAATTTAATTTTGAAGTAAGAAAATAGCTTCATACAGTTTTTTTTTCAAATTCTCATTATATAGCCCTGGCGCTGGCGTTTAGAACATTCTGTAAACAACATAACAAGTGGCGCGGGGCGCTGCCTGTGGCGCTGGAAATCCATTTTTTTTAATTATTTCTTTGTTTTGTCTCTAATCTCACATCTTTCGCTTCTTGATGTCTTCAGATGATTGCAACACATGAAAACACTACGTATTAACATAAATCAATATATTTTATATCTGAAATCCACAAAACATGAGACGATATACATATAAATATATATTACTTTAAGCTAAGTATCATTCATTTTATTAAAGTTTAATCAAGGGTAATTAAGTGTTAATGGAGATTTCATTATAATCTTATACCGAAACAACTGATTTAAAAAGTAAAACTTTACAAACGCCATTTGCTGACAGTATTTTACCTGTTGATATTATTGAATAAGATATTTTAAAAACATTTATTGCAACCTATGTCTGTATGTTGTGGGTCCCTAAATAAAATAAACAAAACGAAAATGAAAAAGAGAAAAAATGTGATTGGATAAGAAAAAGGATATGGTAGGCAGATAGAATTTTGGTTTGTAGACTTGGTTTTAGTATTGTAGACTTGAATGTTGGAATCTGCTAGTTGCAAAGTCAACCATTGTTGTCACGGCCCTAAATCAAGATAGGCCGTGATGGCGCCTATCGTGTAACTAGGTTAGCCAACTACTGAGAGTAATATTTTAAGCCCTTCCGTTTAAACTCATAAGTCAAAATATTTCATTTAGATTTCCGGTTTAAAAACATATTTAATAGCAATAATTCCAAAATAAGTCAAGTCTAACCACGATCCCAACACCCGGAATCAACTATCATGAGCATCTAAAGAGGTAAATACAGTATCTGATAACAAGCCTAAACTAGTACAATCCACGGAATACTAGAAATTTATGAACTAAAAAAGGAAAGAAGGCCAGCTGGGGACGCCGAGCAGCTACCTCTATCCTCAATCGAACGCCGAGCCAAGGAGAAATCAGCTAACGCTCAGATCTGGTACCTGGATCTGCACACAAAGGTGCAGAGAGTAATGTGAGTACGCCAACTTAGTAAGTAACAACCATAACTAAAAACTTGAGTGCAGTGACAAGCATTTAAAAATCATAATTTCATAAAATAAGTGTCAACAAAGGTAAATAAATCAGTTCAAAGTCTACATTGGCCAAAATACTTCACAAACTCCAGTTTGTCTGTTCAAACCTTCATAAAATAGCAATTCAACTTTTATTAAAAGGCTCAGTGTAGAGAAGAGTAAGAAACAATGAATTTCACAATATAACAGCCTCTCAGGCACAATGTCACTCATAAGTCAGGTCTCTCATTCACTCGTGACTCCACTATCATAATTCAATGCTCACACTCAGCACTCTCACTCAATAGGTACCATATATCCACGCAAACTGATGTGGCATGCAACTCGATCTACATAACATATGTTGCGGCATGCAACTCCATCCAAATAACATATGCTGCGGCGTGCAGCCCGATCAAAATAATATTCGACTGCGCTCACTGGGGGTGTACATACTCCGGAGAGGCTCCTACAGCCCAAGCGCTACATTACTGTGGCGTGCAACTCGATCCAATATATATATGTTGCGGCGTGCATCCGGATCCATATAATATCTGCTGCAGCGTGCAACCCGATCCATAATTATCCTCACAACTCGGCTCTCAGCCTCGCTCAGTCATCCTCTCAAGCTACTCGGGCAACTCATCTTAACATCACCGGACTCAGCCCAAAATACCTCACAGTAGTCTAAAGCAGTGCGATAACAGTGATAATAGCAACAAGTAATAAGCATGAATGAGTTCACAAATTTTCGATCAACAATAGTGTGAGAATAGTGTAAAAATACCCATGAGGGTCTAAAATAGGTCGACACAAGGCCCCAATCATGGCATACAACGCCTAATATAGTAAAAAGCTCTAAAATACAGGATATCATATGATTCCAACTCAAACACGCAGCTTAATAGTCACTACGGGACAGACCAAGTCACAATCCCTATCGGTGCACGCCCACACGCTCGTCACTTAGCATGTGTGTTACGTTATTTATCAAAACAATGTGAAATACCGGGGTTTCATACCCTCAGGTCTAGAGTTACAATCGTTACTTACCTCAAACCGGCCCGAAAACTACTTTGCGATGCTCTTGCCCCTCAAATCGGCTCTCAAATGCTCTGAGTCAATCAAATTCATATTAATAACATCAAAATATAATGGGGAGACGAAACCCATTCGAAAATTAACACAATTAGGCACACATCCCGAAATTGGCAAAGCCGATCCCCAGGCCCACGTCTCGGAATTCGATTAAAATTACAAAACCGTAATTCTCGTCCTCCCACGAGTCCATACATACCAAGGATATAAAAATCGGACCACAATTTCCCCTTCAATTCCTTAATCAAAGTTTCAATTTTCAAAACCCTAACACCCAATTTACCCTAAATCAGTCCAAAAATCATAGAAAAACGCATTTTAGGTTCAAATATCTTACCTCAACGAAGTTCTCTTGATTTCCTCTTTCAAAACCCTCTCCTAAAGTTCAATCCCGGATGAAAATATTGAAGAAATGGCTCAAATTTCTGAAGGCTAGAGTTTATAACCTTCTGCTCAGTGGTCCCGCGCCTGCGGTCCCAGGTGCGCACCTGCGCTCTTGACTTAAGGGGCCAAAACTCGCACCTGTGGTACTTCTTCCGCACCTGCGGCTTCGCAGGTGCAAACCTGCTCTCGCACCTGCGACCTTCCCTCAGCTGGACCTCATCCTCACCTGCGCCCCTTCCCTGCACCTATGGCCCTCGCACATGCGCTCAATCTTCCGCAGGTGCGGCCACACCAGAGGGGCAACACCAACAATAGTTCAGCTATTTTTTCTAACTTCAAAGTCCCGGAGGGCTGTGCGAAATCAACCCAAGCCCCTCAGGACCCCAAACAAAAATACAAACAAGTCATAAATGATCATCCGGACTTAGTCGAACCCTCGTAACACCCAAAATAACGTCGGAACTCCAATTCAACCCATGATTCAAGCCTAAGATTCCTAAAACTTTTCCGAAAATCACCAACGATGGCGAAACCAACCAAAACACATCCAAATGACCTGAAAATTTGCACACACGTCCGAAATGACACTACGAACCTGCTCCAACTTCCGGAATTCCATTCCGACCCCGTTAGCCTATTTTCCATTGCCGACCGGAAATTGCCAAAATCTCCTTTTTCCCAATTCAAGCCTAATTCTCCACCGGACATCAAAACCACATTCCAAACACACTCCTAAGTCCAAAATCACCTAATGAAGCTATCCGAGACATAAAATATACATTCTGAGGTCGTTTACCACTAAGTCAACTCCCAGTTGACTTTTTCAACTATTAGGCCAATTTAAGAGACTAAGTGTCTCAATTCTCACCACGACCACTCCGAACACGAACCAACCGACCCCAACACATCATAAACAGAATAAGAAATGCATGACAAAGGAGAAACAAGAATAACGGGTCTAATTCTATAGAACGACCGGCCGGGTCGTTACATTGTCCCCATCTTAAACAAACGTTCGTCCTCGAACGGGTCTAGAAAACATACCTGGAGTCTCAAACAAGTGGGGATATCTGCTCCGCATCTTCCGCTCGGTCTCCCAAGTGACCTCCTCCACAGGCTTCCCTCTCATTTGAACCTTCACTAAAGCTATATCCTTAGATTTCAACCTCCTGACCTGATGACCAAAAATAGCCACCGGCTCTACCTCGTAAGACATATCAACCTCAAGTTGAACTGTTCTGAAGTCTAAAACATGAGATGGGTCACCAACATACTTCCGGAGCATCGAAACATGGAACACCGGATGGACACTCGATAAGCTGGGTGGAAAAGCAAGCCTATAAGCCACCTCTCCAATCCTCGGAAGCACCTCAAAAGGCCCAATGAATCGGGGACTTAGCTTGCCCCTCCTCCCGAACCTCATAACACTCTTCATGGGTGATACCTTCAGCAATACCTTTTCTCCCTCCATGAAAGACACATCCCGACCTTTCGGTCCGCATAAATCTTCTGCCTAGACTGCGCTGTGCAAAGCCCGCTCCTGAATCAACTTCACATTTTTCAATGCCTCCTGAACCAAGTCTGTGCCCAATAGCCTAGCCTCGCTCGGCTCAAACCAACCAACTAGAGATCTACACCTCCTACCATATAAAGCCTCGTACGGATCCATCTGGATACTCGACTGATAACTATTATTATATGAAAACTCCGCGCGTGGCAGAACCGATCATATAGAAGATTTGAGGAAGTTCTTCAATAGGTTGCGAAAATACAATCTGAAGCTGAATCCTACGAAATGTGCATTCGGGTTTCTTGCCGGTAAGCTGCTGAGGTTCATTGTCAGCCGTCGAGGGATAGAACTGGATCTGTCAAAGGTCAAAGCCATACAGGAATTAACACCGCCAAGGAATAAGAAAGATGTGATGAGTTTCTTAGGACGACTTAACTGCATCAGCCGGTTCATAGCACAGTCTACAGTTATATGTGAGCCGATCTTCAAGATGCTGAAGAAAGATGTCGCGACCAAGTGGACCGATGATTGCCAAAGGGCCTTCGATAGAATTAAGGAGTACTTGTCAACACCAACAGTCTTAGTACCGCCTGAGCCAGGTAGACCCTTATTACTCTACCTTGCAGTGTTAGATGGAGCTTTTGGCTGCGTTCTGGGGAAACACGATGAAGCAGGAAGGAGGGAGCAAGCTATTTATTATCTCAGCAAGAAGTTCACTCTGTACGAAGCTAGGTATTCTCTATTGGAACACACCTGATATGCTTTAACTTGGGTAGCCTAGAAGTTGAGGCACTACCTCTGTGCCTACACAACATATCTCATATCGAGGATGGATCCCTTAAAATACATCATTCAGAAGCCCATGCCCACTGGCAAGCTGGCCAAGTGGCAAATCCTGCTGAGTGAGTTCGACATTGTTTATGTAACTCATAAAGCGGTCAAGGGACAGGCACTGGCAGACCACCTTGCTGAAAACCCTGTAGATGGAGAAGACGAACCCCTGAAAAAATATTTTCCCGATGAAGAGGTATCATTCATAGGAGAAGACATTGCAGAATCCTATGACGGTTGGAGTCTGTTTTTCGATGGAGCAGAGAATTTAGTAGGAGTTGGCATTGCTATCGTATCTACATCACGTACAGGAATTAAGAAAGAGGTTCACGAAGATAGAATTTCGGCATGTCCCCAGAATCCAGAATGAGTTTGCCGATGCATTGGCTACTCTTTCATCTATGATTCAGCATCCAGACAAGAATTTCATCAGTCCCATTCCAGTGAAAATCCATAACGAACCTGCTTACTATGCTCATGTCGAAGAAGAAGCAGACGGAAAACCTTAGTTTCATGACATCAAGGAATATTTGGCAAAAGGAGAGTACCCAGAGCTTGCAAATCTTACTCAGAAACACACACTTCAGAGACTGTCCAACAACTTCTTTCACAACGTAGGACTCCTGTATAGGAGGACTCCCGATTTGGGATTATTAAGATGTGTCGACGCAAGGGAAACATCCAAGCTGCTAGAGGAAATTCATGTTGGGACCTACGGTCCACATATGAAAGGTTTTGTTTTAGCAAAGAAGATACTCCAGGCTGGTTACTTTTGGATGACTATGGAAACGGACTGCATCCAGCATGTCCGGAAATGCCACCGCTGTCAGATACATGCAGACATGATAAAGGTACCTCCAAACGATCTTAATGCCACGAGCTAACCATGGTCGTTCGCTGCTTGGGGAATGGATGTTATTGGACTGATCGAGCCTGCCTCCTCCAACAGACATAGGTTTGTCTTAGTATCAATCAATTATTTCACTAAGTGGGTCAAAGCAGTATCCTACAAAGCAGTAACTAAGAAAGTCGTGGCAGACTTTGTCCGCGACTACATTATTTGTCGATTTGGAATTCTGGAGTAAATCATCACCGACAATGGTTCCAGTCTCAACAGCGACCTGATGAAGTCTATGTGTGAGACCTTCAAAATCAAGCACAAGAATTCCACAGCCTATACACCTCAAATGAATGGAGCCGTAGAAGTCGCCAACAAGAACATCAAGAAGTTATTAAGGAAGATGATAGAGAAGCACAAGTAGTGGCACGAGAAGTTATCATTTTCTCTACTGGGATATCACACCACAGTCCGCACATCAACCGGGGCAACCCCTATATGCTGGTTTATGGTACAGATGTTTTCATTCCTCCCAAAGTAGAAATTCCTTCCCGAATAATCATACAAGAAGCTAAGCTCAGCGACGTAGAATGGGTAAACAACCGTTATGAGAAACTAGCCCTCATAGATGGAAAGAGAATGAATGCAGTATGTCACAGTCAACTCTACTAGAATAGAATGACCAGAGTCTTCAACAAAAGGGTCAAGTCAAGATCGTTCGCACCAGGGCAGCTGGTGTTAAAGAAGATTTTTCCACATCAAGATAAAGCCAAAGGGAAGTTCTCTCCCAGGAGGAGCAATTATACTTGCAGAGATGGACGGAGAAGTCTGGCCAAAGCCAATCAATTCAGATGCATTCAAACGCTACTATGTATTATATTTATGCTTTTATCAATGATGTAAATTGAACTACGCCTGACCTGATTCCCGTTTAAGAGGGGATACATAGGCAGCCCTATGGGTTCGGTCACAATTCAATATAAATTTCATTTTCCCCGCAATCAGAAACTGGGACTGAATTTTGAGGAGGAACCTCAAAATTCCGAAGCAAGTTCAGCCGATCGCTGGACGAGTAGTAGTCAGAAACATCAAATTATCAAACTGGGGTAGAATTTTGAGGAGGACCCTCAAAATTTCATAGCAGGAGAGGTTACGATGTCTTGGACCACGTCACGGTCGTTGGTTCATCTAAAAAACTATTTTAAATTTATGTCATACTTTTACAAAATCATGCATGTTTGTTCTTGAAACAGCTTTGTTTAGGAAACGCTACCCCAATGATACAGACAGTATTATCAGATCAAGTCGAACGAGTCAAGTAAAGCCAGTGGGGATACGACCTAACCTTCCCCTAACAAAAATCACGATTTTCCTTTGGATGCAGGCACTAGGATTGCAAAGTCCATGAACATACTATCCGCCCAAGGGACAAACATTGTTCAAAATACGATTCTCAAAACCGTTGCAGTTTCCAAAATTTGCTATCAGTACACACAAGTAATGCTCCGTAGTCACAATGCTCCCTATAATCACAATGCGCAATCTGCTATCAGCTAAGAAACTGTAGTGTCATTTATTATTATTTTTCCTACATAAGGCTACCTTTCTGCCTTCTGAGGTTAAGTTCTACCTCCCTCTGCATCTGCATCATTGCATAAGGCTGCCATTCTGCCTTCCGAGGTTAAGCTCTACCTTACTCTAAATCTGCATCATTGTATAAGGCTACCATTCCGCCTTCCGAGGTTAAGCTCTACCTCCCTCTACATCTGCATCTGCATAAGGCTACCATTCTTTCCACTTACATAAGGCTACCATATTCCTTCCGAGGTTAAGCTCTACCTCCATCTGCATCTGCATTCTTGCATAAGGCTACCTTTCTTCCTTTCGAGACTAAACATTGTCTCCCTCTGTATATGCATTCCTGCATAAGGCTACCATTCTGCCTTCCATCTGCATAAGGCTACCATCTTTCCTTCCACTCGCATAAATCTAATTTTCTCCCTTTCGAGGCTAAGCTCTACCTCCAATTTACTTTTTCTTCGAAACTAAACACTATCTCAAGCACTATTTATTTTACTTTTTCCACGGGCTAAGCTCTGCCCTTAAATTCGCAAGACTAAGCCCTGTCTTGTCAGCATCATACTATTGCATTTCCATGGACTGAAATATCGCCAACTTATCCAAAGGCGTCATCATTCGGAGGCACCATCTTCATAGCCCGAGAACATAATGTCATGGCCTGAGGATCTCTCTCAATTTTGCATATCATTATTCAAGGGCGTCATGGTTCGGAGGCACCATCCTTATGGCCCGAGAACATCATTTCATGGCCTGCGAATCATGCATCAAGCAACCCATGGCCCAGGACATCATGGTCTGAGGACGTCATCCTTAACCATCCGAAGACACCATTCATGGTCCGACGGGAATTTGCATCATGTTTAAATTACGCACAATATATGCTTGTATTGTTTATTTTTAGAAAATCCAACAAGCAATGGCCGTCCTGGCAGGAGCTGTCCCGCTCCAGTTCTCCTAACCATTCCTATAAACCGCTTATTCATCCAACCCTGTATGTTGCATCCATTCTTGAAAACTCCACTGGTATACTTCACCGATGGCTCCTCAACTACATACGGCCTGATTCCTATAAAATCAGGGATTTGTAGGCAACTCAGAAACCAGGGTGTGGCCTAAAACTCTTCAAACCGCTTCGCTCGGTCAAAACTGGCCATCACATCTTCACCCGACAACTCTTTCATCCTTCCCGGGTAAAAGGGTTGATACCCAATTTTTTTCTCAAATTATATAAAAATTGCATTGGTATTTTCCCATAATTTTCCATATTTTTATCAATTTATTTCTAATTTATTCAGTACGTTTATATACAATAACTACTCATAAATTGCATTACAAATAATTTAAAAATATTTCTTAGCTCAATATATCATTTTTAATCCTATTAGGATTTAATTATTTCACAAATTAGCCAACTTGGCATTATTTGGCTATAATTACAATAACTTTGTAATTATAGCCTAATTACACATTTTATGCTATTTCAATTCAATAGGTAGTCATTTTATATTTGAAATACTAGTTGATCACCCTAATTTCACGTATCTAATCTTAATTTCATTTTATATAATTATTAGCTATTTTATTAATTATTTTATCTATTTTTATGGGTATTTAACAAATAGCCATTCTTATTTAAATTATAGCCTAATTAAACATGGTCCCTAACCTAATTAAATAACCCATCAGACCCCCAAGCTCAATATCCTATCTACCCGGCCCAACTCAGAGTCAATCTTGACCGTTGATCAACAGTCTAGATCTCTCCCTTCCTTAATTAGACCTAGACGACTAACCCTCCTTCCTCTCATTTCCCCGCTCAATCGTCTCTCTATCTCCCTCTCTCTATCTCTGATTCTCTCTAGAACCTTCTGACCTTCCCCCCTTCCGATGAGCTATGTTCATCTTCTCCGGCCACCTCTCTCGCCGGAGACCATGACCTCTCACCTCTCCTAGCCTATGTCTCACCCCACACCGGATTTGACACTTTCCTGAGGTCCTCAGGTGAACCTGAAGCGGTTCAACTCCTACCTATGGTCATTCATGCCATTTTCTGGCCATCCATGTCCGTCCGAGTAAGGTTCTTACACTTTCGGTGGAAACCGGTAAAACCTTGAGTTTTTCTCTCCTCTTTGGGTTCTCTCTTCGAAACCCTAACTTCTAAAACCTCCGATATTTCTAGATCTGTAAAAGATCTATACATATTTCAAGTTGTTTTGATGTTTTCTTTAAGGGTTTTCCATTTTCCCTAAAACGATTTTTGTTTTCCAACTAGTGTTTCTAAAAAACCTTTCTGCAAAAATGATTTCTTCAAGTTTAAGGGTTATTCTGAGATTCTTCTCGTATTTTTAAACACTTTGCGTTAAAATATCTTTTTCATAGTTTATTATGTTAAAACATTAGTTTTAAAACTGTATTATAATCTTAGGTTTGCCTTTATTGATCTACTCTTTTGATTTGTATATGTGTTTGTCTCTTATGAATACGTCCTGAGTTTTCTATGTTTTTTATCCTATTTTTTATCATTAGGGTTCATGATTTTCGCTTCTTCTGCTTATGCTGTAGCTGCTTTGTTTAATCCCTCTAGTTGTTACTGTTTTGTTTAGATGTATCTCTAATCCTATGTGATTTCTTGTTGCTACAGTCATTAGGGATTCAGACTCTTTGATTCTCCCTGTTATATCATGTTCGTTTGTTAATTCGTTTAATCATTTACTATGTGCTAATATTGAATCCCTGATTCTATGTGATTTTTACTTGAATCTTTGATTTTCCTGTCCTATTGTGTGTTTACTTCGTGTACACACAGGAATCAGCATTACTCCTATTTAAACCCCTAATTTCCTATAACTGAACCTCTCATTGATCTTTTCTGATGATTTCCTTACTGATTTACAACCTTTAAATTATTTTCTTGCCTTATTTTGGTCAACTATGCTGTCACACGGAGTCTTATATTATTTATTTAATTGAAATATTGTGAACCTAGCCTCAATTGCATGTCCTACACTTGAATTATGCTAAGTTATTTCCTTATATGATATATGCAGTCATATATGGTACCTTTCCTTATTTGTTGTCTGCATAATACCGTTTGAACTTGATTCCTTCAATTAAGGAATACCTATGCTCATTTTGTATGGATTGATACTTAGTCCCTTAATTAAGGGTCAACTTTGGTTCCTACCTTATTTTCTACTTATTTTCAAAACTATATATACATTACTTCTCATTAACACAAACACATGAACTAATCCGGTTCAATAGCTCTCTCTCACAACTACAACTCTTTATTCTCTCTTTTGTGCTACTTGTTGTTACTCTAAGCTAGCCGGCTGCAAGCCAAGGCTAACTATTGTGCATCTCTTACTTCCTACTTTGTGTTACTGCCTTCACTCCACTGGTATGTCCTAATTCAAATTTCAGTTCTCAAACCAACATGTTTCTATTACTGTTGCAATTCATTGTGTTTCTGATATGCTTTTATTTACTATTCTGTTGTTCAACATGTAACTAAAATCCTGAACTTCATCTACATGTTAAGTTATACTCTATTGGTCAAAACTAGCATGTCTTTATGTACTAAAAAACCTGTTTCTATGTGAATCTTCATGCCTATGTTTGGTACATTAGTCTGATTCAGGTATACTCCATTGTTTTAAACTGTTTAACATTGTTATGTTAGTCTAATCCTATTCCCTATTGTATCCCCAGTTCCCTAAACCCCTCTAGGAACCTCAGAATGTGTACCTATGCATATCTCTGCCTGTTTACTATTTTGTACCTTATGTGTCCCTCAAATCCCATTACCCCTGTTTATGGTTGATTGACTGTTATTGGTTCTTTGTGTGATGTTGAACTTGTTTGGTGTTTATGATCTTTCAGTCTATTTCAGTGGTTAAACTTTTTAGTTTAAAAAAATGCTATGTCAATTAAGTCTCTTTTCAAAAACTATTTTCTTACTCAAATTTTCAAAACTATGTCAAGCACTCTCACTCTACTCTTAGACCCCTTAAGTTCTGCCCCTTTTGTTTGAGCATTGCTTTGGGAACACTGAGCTCCCTCTGAACTTTGACACACTAAGGTTGGCCATCCCACACTGCACTTACTCTACCTTGGCTGTGAAATCTGGGTGTGAGCACTGCCCGGGATCTCTTGAGGTCCTTTGGGAACTCTGACACACCCGGATTGTGAGAAAGGTTGTGAAACAATACTTGGCATTGAGGACATGGAGATCTTGGCCTATATTGTGGTCTCCCTATAGTTAACAATTTTATTCTCTTATTTCATTTATGTAATTCATATCCAATGGCTTGTAATAATTATTTGTAAACAACTCTGGGGTTGCATAGTGAACAGGGAGGGTACTATGTATGATGAAGCGTAATTAAGGGTAGAAATCATGCTTCCTAGGTTTACTTTCTTCTGTGTGCAAGTAGACTCCATGTTTAGGCTTAACACATACCATGCATTAGATATCATGCTCCCTATGAATTATATGTATTGTTTTCAGCATCTCATTATCACTTAGAATTCCTGTCTCTAAGGCGAATAATAACATTAACACAGACTGTCTTTATGTGATTCTGCCTATTCTAAACCTCACCTAGAAATCCTGTCTCTGAGGTAAATAACGACATAAAAATAAACTATCACTATGTGATTTTGTCCTATGTGCATCTTACATATCCTGAAAGCATTCAGAAATATTGTTCTAAAAAATGTGTTAACACCAGTTGTTATTCATGCAATCATCATACTATACACTTAGAAATCCTGTTTTAGGGTAAGCAACACTAAAATAAAATGTCACCTCTGCCTATTCTGAAACTGCGCATGACTTGGTATGCATTTAGAAATATTGTTTTAAGTTATTCTGCATGTTCCTGCATTAGAAATCATGTTCTAGGATCACAATCATCTAATT
Organism: Nicotiana knightiana; assembly: GCA_005239525.1. Taxonomy (NCBI): domain Eukaryota; kingdom Viridiplantae; phylum Streptophyta; class Magnoliopsida; order Solanales; family Solanaceae; genus Nicotiana; species Nicotiana knightiana. Next base: position 44,759 of record ML378457.1, read on the forward strand.
ACACTTAGTCTAGTTAGTAAGTATGAAATAGTCATCCTGCTCTAATAACTGGTAATAAACTCCTGTATATTCTGCACACTCAGAAATGCAAGCTCTTAGGTATAACAACCTAAATTTGTTAATAATTTTTAACAACTGTTGCATATTACACCACACCTAGGCAAGCCTTAGGTAATCAACTTTAATAATAAAACTGGAACTACTCTCTTATGATTATTGTTTAACTGTCAGCATATTTAAAACCAGTAGGCAAAACTGATTAGGACTTCCTCTCTGAGTTATGCAATAACTCTGTCATCTCTGTTGTTATCACTTAGACACCATGCTTAGGATCTGAGCTTAAACCCATACCTTAATTGTGTATGAGTCATGCTGTTTATGTGTATTATTTGTGGAGTTATACCTGAGCCTTCTATTTTTTTTCCATGCCCCCTTTAATTGAAGTCCTATATGTTTCCTTATATGTCGCCTTAGTATTTTTACCTTTAAAACCTGAGGGTCTGCCAAGAACCTCCCTTATAGGATAGAAGTCCTAAATTCTTCCGGGACTAATAGGAAGGGATGGGTAACATCATGCAATAGAGGTCGTGACCAACACTCGCTTTAGTTACCTTCACGGGGTCGGAAAGGGTAGATATGGATATGATGACCAGTGCGCTAATACCACGTGTAGCCCTTCTTTGAGGAGGGTCATACCGGGTATTGCATTGATGTGATCCATATTATAAACAAACCTAGGATACCCCTTTACTCCCATAAACATGCTTAGATTATAATTCTTTTAAAAAATCTAGCTTTTCCATTAACTGTTTCCCAAACCTATGTGTACTTTTAAATCCCCTATTATTTGAACCATATTTGTTTATTTGCTAATTGTACAAAAAATTCACAAAAGCTATTTGGTCGGGAACCACACTTGTGGATCCTGAGGGGTGACTAACACCTTTCTCTTAGGATAATTTCAAGCCCTTACCCTGTCTCTGGTTATCAAACGTAGTTATAAATGAACCCCATGATAGGTGCCCTAACGCACCTCAAAATCGTTAGATGGCGACTCTTCAAAAATGCAAACCCATTTTCCAAAAGGAACAAGTTTTCCCAACCCATGTCATAAACCCTTTCAAAACTGCCCCCGAAACGAGTGCTTAGGGGAAAGGGGGGGCGCGACACAGGTCTATTATAATATCTAAGACTTTTCCGTGAAATTTGGTGTGAAATGGAATTGGTCTGACATGATTCGGACGTCCGATTATGAAGAAGTTTTAAAGCTTTCTTCAAAATTCCATTCGATTTGGTGTTCAATTCGTAGTTCTAGGTGTTATTTTTGCGATTTAATCGCACAAGTGAGTTTGTATGATGCTTTTAGACTTGTGTGCATGTTTGGTTGGGAGCCCCGAGGGCTCAGGTAACTTTCGAATAGGCTATGGAGTAAAAATAAGACTTAGAGCATATCTGGTGTTGTAATATCTGGTGTAGGCCTCTGCTCTCGCAAATGCAAGATTAGGCATCGCAATTGCGACCTTCGAAGGTTATGCACTCACAAGCTATTTCTCGCATTTGCGAAGAATAGTTAGGCCTTATGTCACGACTCGAAATCGCACCTTCAGGCTGTGTTGGCGTCTAACGTTGAACTCTCTAGACAAGCCAACATTTTGGGTAACTTTACTTATTGACAATTTAAAATACCAGCGATAACTAGAGCAATTATAATTAAAAATGCGGAAGACTAATAAATTCAAGAACTTCAGTAATAAATCTTGTAATAATTTCCTTAATTAAACTCCAGAACCGGTATCACAATCTCACGAACAGTCTAAGATTTACTAAAAAAAAACGGTCTGAAGCAAATGTATACAATTATCTTAGAAATACAAGAAAAGACATAAAAAGGAAAGGGATAAGAGGTGACTCCAAGGCCTGCGGACGCCTGCAGGATTACCTCAGTGTCGCCGTGGACTGAAGGCAACTCCCAAGATCACTGTCCACTGGGTCCGGCGCTAAAACCTGCACAACATAGAGAAGTGCAGGTGTAGCATCAGTACAACCGACCCCATGTACTGAGTAAGTGTCGAGCCTAACCTCGGCGAGGTAGTGAGGAGGCTAGGTCACGTCAACAAATAATACCATTGCAATTCAATAGTATAACAGGAAATAATGATAGGAAGTAAGAAAGTAAATACAACAACGGGGCAGAACATGCTGGGGGCAAAGGGGCAACAGTTCACTGAAGTAGTAGAACAAGGTAACAATTGAAATATATAATTAACAGCAGGAATTAACAGCTCTGAACAACAAGTAAACAGAAACGGCACGGCATGACCCCTCGTGCTATAACCTCACAAAACACTCGATACAGAATGTCCCCTCGTGCATAATAAAATAATCACTCGGCACGGAATGTCCCCTTGTGCATAAAAAATAACCACTCGGCACGGAATGTCCTCTCGTGTATAAATAAATAATCACTCGGCATGGAATGTCCCCTCATGCATAACCTCACAATCGCTCGGCACGGAATGTCCCCTCGTGCACAACATATATGAAATCAACAATTGACAGGAAAATTCAAAACGACACCTGCAACTTATCAAAACGATTTTGGACGGGATTTTTGATTCATTCTTCAAATTTTCAAACCTAGAAACAAAAGAGGCGATTATCTAAAGAAATTTTCTTCCCCAAATCATTGGTAAGTGATCATAAATTAATTCCTTTCAATCTTCCTCTACTTTTGCTTAAGATTCAACTTAAAATCTAAAGTTTTCATGTTGGAATTGGGGGATTTTGGGTAGAAACTAGGGGTTTGATAAATTGGGGATTTAGACCTCAAATTGAGGTCGGATTCCAAAACTAATTATATAACTGAGCTTGGGGGTGAATGAGTAATCAGGTTTCGGTCCCAATTTGGGTTTTGGACCAAGTGCGCCCGGGTGTTCGATTGTTGAATTTTTCAAAATGGCCTAAATTGAATTCTTTGCAATCGTAGGTAGTTCCTAAGGCTTTATTTCAATCGTTTGGTTGGTAATTTTCTAGATTCTATTGGTCCAGAGGCTTGTTTTAAGGGAAAAGTTGTGATTGAATTTTGATTTTGGCCGTTGGAGCGAGGTAAGTGTCGTGGTTAACATTGGCAAGAGGGATTAGTACCTATGATACATGTTTATATGTTGGGTACAATGTATAGTTGAAGTGACGAGTACCTATGCATTGTTGTCAAGTTATAGCCTGCGGGTGGGTCTTATGCTTGTAATTGTTGCTTTCCTTTACCATATTCTCCATGTTTAGACTAGTTAATCGTCTTGTTGATTATTCTTATCATGTTTACAAATTTTTGTATTGATTGAGTATAGACTCAAAGTTGAGGTTGGTATTGTGGAACCAAATGTTGAAGTAACACTTGTTCATGATATTTCTATCTCCTTTTTATATTGTACATTGTTTTGGTGAGGGAGAGTTTAATCCACGAATGGTGATTCCGCACCATGTTTTGTGAGTGTTAATGCACGAAGAGTGATGTCGTGCCATGTTTTGTGAGCGTTAATGCACGAAGGATGATGTCGTGCCATGCTATGGGAGAGTTAATGCACGAAGGATGATGTCGTGCCCTTTCTATTTATTCATTTGTTGAGGTTGGGAGTAAAAGCACGAAGAGTGATGTCGTGTATTTGCTTTTACTATGGTTATTTGTCCTTATATGTTCAAAGTATATCGGTTGATCGAAGTTCTTACTACTATTGTGATCCTTTATCTTGTGATCCCCTCAGCATGTCCCCTTACCAATATTACTTGTCTTATTTCTTTTGTTGTTGTTCTTGGTATATATATTTTTATTCTGCACAAGTTTGTTTGTAGGTTTTTTGTCTTAGTCTCACTACTTTGCCGAGTTAGGCTCAACACTTACCAGTACATGGGGTCGGTTGTACTGATACTGCACTCTGACTTCTTGTACAGATTTCGGGATTGGTCCCAGTTGATCGAGAGGCATAGCAACTCGGACCGAATCACCGGTCACTCAAGGTAGATCTGTCGGCGTCCACAGACCTTGAATTCCCCGTCTATCTCTTTTGTTTTACTCTTTCTTTCGTTCAAACATTTGTATTTCTTTCTGTTACTTGTAGTAAGTCCTAGAATGCTCGTGAATTTGTGACACCAGATCCGGGTAGTTGTAAATGATGATGTTATTATATTATTCTACACTCGGTCGATTTCACCTTAGCTTAATTATTGTTAATTATGAGATTGAATAAGGGTTTGACTTGAAATTTTTTTAACGTTGGCTTGCCTAGCAAGTGGAATGTTAGGCTCCATCACGGTCCCGGCGGTAGGGATTCTGGCCGTGACATTAAAATACTAATCATAAATATAATAAGAGTATAGTTGACTAATATTTCATCATCTCCTATAAATTTTGTCTTTTCCCTCTATTCTCCGACGCCAACTTCATGCAATATTGAACCTATCAAGAGTCATCCGGTTAATGTGATTCCTCCTTTCTCTCAAGCAGTTCGTATCACTTATCACCCTCTTCCAATACCTCATGGGTTTTGATCCTAGCTAGAAAAATCATATTCCTACCCATATTATTTATCTGTTAAGTCCTCGATAAGGCTTAAGTTACTCTGTAATATCTGAAAGACTAACAAAATAGAAAACGATGAGTTGGAATAACAAGATACCTACATATTTGAGATTGAAAACAAACATGCAAAAATATACAAAAAGATACAAACGCTGATTAACTCCAGCTTTCTTGTTTCCAATGAACTGTGCAAGCAACTGAAGTACAAACAATTAAAGAAGCACTAGAGGCTCCAGGCATTTATACGGTTACATTAAACCAAGATTTCTCTCGAGTAATTCGTTTAAACAGATAGTCTCCGCAAGAATGAACAATATTATCATTCAATTATTTACACAAATTCTATATTAGAAATTGTATTTCCTCCGAATGTCATTCAGGATTCAAGCTAGAAAGCTCCGGGATTCTTTGGATATTTCCCAAAACAGCCAAGGCTCGTACTTGTTCACCTTCTTTGCCAAGAAAATTCCGGGGAAAACCCAAAAAGGGAGAAACTAACAAAATGGGGGGAAATTTCAAATATGACATGAAGTCTATTCACCATCTCAGCAGGGTAGAGTCAATAACCCAATCAATTTTAATCACTAAACTTAATTTCACAATCAAATGTGGCCGCAATGCTCTTTTTAATCCATAGAGAAGAACCATGAACTCTTTCAAGGATTAAAACATACGACTTTAATATCATAGAGCAGCGAAAGCCACAACATTATATAACAACTCCCTTAAACCAACTAAAACTAACAAAATGGTAATCCATATATTGTAGAATTCAACCTCTTACGAGGATTCAAACATACTAAAACATAGAGTTGATTCCATATGATGTAAAATTCGACCCAATAAAATCAATTATCAGGGAGATTACAATGCATTAATGGTGTAAAAGCCCCGATTAGAATGCCAAACAGAAATAGAAGGCCACAAACTATTTTTAGATGCATGAAAAATGATACGAAGACATCAAACCTAAAGGAAGAGTTACATGAATGTATTCATAATAAGAAGATATCCAATGAAGTACTAACACGCTTATAATATTTGTTCAATACGAATGTCAAGACAAATGAGAATCTATGTAATATCATAGGAAATGTGTTTAATTCTTAATGTAACAAATTTTGTTGAATTTGTTACCCCAAAGTAATACTCCAGAAAATCCAGCTTGGTAGAAAAATACTCTGTGACTCTAACATCTATGTGATTTTCTATCAACCTACAATAACACCACATGAATGATGAAAATCGGACGTGGAAAAGCAAATCTTAATCGATTTAATCCATGATTGCAAGTGGTAGTATGATCATAAACATGTAAATTAGCGTGGAATTGGAACAATGGAGAATATTTTGCCCAAATTGAGAGAATTACTTTGGAGAAATTAAGAAAAAGAAGAACTTACCAATATGAATTAGCTAAATGTATTTACAAATTATTGCGAAAATATTGATATTACTATTGCGATTATAGATGTTCTAATATTTACGTTTTGGGACGACATGTTTGCTGTGATAATTGCTCTTAATTTGATCCTTAACAACATTCCTAGATTTCTTAGTTTTATTTTCCGATTGAGGTTTGCAATATCTTTTGAATTACCAAATTGGAAATAAGAATTTTAGGTATATGATATGATACACTATTTTTAAAATTACCTAAATGCACGATTGTAATTCTAAAAAACATATTCTTAAAATGAAACTATAATAGGTAGTTTGAATTGAACACAATCCGTCGAATACTTGTTTCCAAACTATTGTTCATCTTTGTAAAACGGAGACATTCAATCACTCTCCTTCATAAAATGTTACTCTCTCATCCAGTTAGATCGAAATGCATGCAATGGATAGATAAGTCCAAAGGATAGATAAGTCCAAAGCTTCCTCAACAAGCTATCTTTAACCTTCCTCATTATAGTCACCCTTATCCTTTTCCTCCTCTTCATTAAAACCCCTGAAACGTGCATTAAACCTAATCTCACCAAACCTAAGCCACACCACCGTTTCTCCAAATCCACCTGTGATTTCTCCCACTGAGCTAAAACCTCAATAAAAAAACACAATCGTCGTTTATGGTCCACAAAAGCGTGGATCCAAACAGTTGATTCATTTAAAGCTCAGTTCCAGACTCTACATGCAAAGAATCTCTTTTCTAAACATTCGCGGGCCCTTGTGGTCTCTGCCGGGCCGGGTCATGTTGTTATGGCCCTAAAAGAAATGGGCCTTCGCGACGTAACGGGAGTTGAACTCGTGGACTCGCTGCCACTAGTCAGCAGTGCGGATCCGCATAATCTGCCGTATTTTGATAATGCGTTTGATCTCGGGTTTAGCGCTTATCTGGATCGGACATTATTTCCGGAAAGATATGTTAGGGAAATGGAGAGAGCGGTGAGAGTTGGCGGCGCGTGTGTAGTGGCTGTGGAAGAGTGCGGCGGTGAAGAGGTGGAGGAAGTGGTGAAATTGTTTCGAAAGTCTAAGGTGTTGGGAGTAAGGAATGTGACAATGGGTGGAGAGAAAAGGACTAGAATCGTCATGAGAGTTACAAGNCGGCGTCTCTTTTCTAAAAATTCGCGGGCCCTTGTGGTCTCCGCCGGTCCGGGTCATTCTGTTATGGCCCTAAGAGAAACGGGCCTTCGCGACGTAATGGGAGTTGAGCTCGTGGACTCGCCGCCGCTAGTCAGCCGTGCGGATCCGCATAATCTGTCATTTTTTGATAATGCATTTGATATCGGGTTTAGCGCTTATCTGGATCGGGAATTGTTTCCGGATAGATATGTTAGGGAAATGGAGAGAGCAGTGAGAGTTGGCGGTGCGTGTCTAGTGGCTATGGAAGAGTGCGGAGGCGAAGAGGTGGAGTAAGTGGTGAAATTGTTTCGAAAGTCTAAGGTGTTGGAGTAAGGATAGTGACAATGGGTGGAGAGAAAAGGACTAGAATTGTCATGAGAGTTACAAGTGACTGAATGATGCAACTCACAATCCGGTTGCAATTGATTTTTTCTGGTGAAATATCAAGTGCATGTTGGATTATTTTGTACAAGATGGTATATTCATGGACTTGTATTTCCTTACTCTTCATTAAAATATGCATGGACGAGGAACTTTGTATTGAGAAGAGGCCGGGGACTTTCTCCTGAAAGATCAAACACAATTTCAATTAAGTTAGTGATACTTTGTATGTACCTAATATAAATGTATACTTTTGGAAAAATTTGCTAATAAAAAAAAGGTAGTTTGAATTTATACAATAAGAGATGTATAGGTTTTATTATTTGGACACTTTTATAACAATGGTGCCCTAGCCATCTTGCACATATAGCTATCATTCACAAAAATTTACGCAATATTTTAGAAACATTAAAAGCTGACGTTATATTATTAAATTTTTCATCACCTAGTAATTTCAATTATTATAACTAAGTTAAATGTAAAAATAATTTCATATATTATAATAGTTCAAATTTATTTTGAAGTAATAAAATATCTTCATATAGTATTTTTTTCAAATTCTCATTATCTATCCCTTGCGCTGGCGTTTTGAACATTCTGTAAGCGGCGTCACAGGTGGCACGGGGCGCTGCCTGTGGCACTAGAAATCAATTTTTTTTTAATTATTTCTTTGTTTTGGCTCTAATATCACATCTTTAACCTCTTATTGTCTTGGGATGATTCCTACACATAAAAACATTACATATTAACATAAATCAATATATTTTATATCTGAAATCCACAAAACATGAGACGATATACATATAAATATATATTACTTTAAGCTAAGTATCATTCATTTTATTAAAGTTTATTCTAGGATAATTAAGTGTTAATGGAGATTTCATTATAATCTTATACCGAAACAACTTATTTAAAAAGTATAACTTTACAAACGCCATTTGCTGACAATATTTTTCTTGTTGAGATTATTGAATAGGATATTTTTAAAAAAAATTATTGCAATTGTGTCTGTATGTTGTGGGTCCCTAAATAAAATAAACAAAAAGAAAATAAAAAAGAGGAAAAATGTGATTGGATAAGAAAAAGGATATGGTAGGCAAATAGAATTTTGGTTTGTAGACTTGGTTTTGGTATTGTAGACTTGCATGTTGGAATCTGCTAGTTGAAAAGTCAACCATTGTTGTCACGACCCCAAATCAATATAGGTCGTGATGACGCCTATCGTGGACTAGGCTAGCCAACAACTGAGAGTAACATTTTAAGCCTTCCGTTTAAAATCATAAGTCAAGATATTTCATTTAGATTTCCGATTTAAAACATATTTAACAGCAATAATACCAAAAAGAGTCAATTCTAACCACGGTCCCAACACCCGGAATCAACTATAATGAGCATCTAAAGAGGTAAATACAATATCTGATAACAAGCCTATACTAGTACAATCCAGGGAATACTAGAAATCTATGAACTAAGAAAGGAAATAAGGAGAGATGGGGACGCTGAACAGCTACATTTATCCTCGATCGAACTCCGAGCAAAGGTGAAATCAGCTAACACTCAGATCTGGTACCTGGATCTGCACACAAAGGTGCGTGAAGTATTGTGAGTACGCCAACTCAGTAAGTAACAACCATAACTAAAAACTTGAGTGCGGTGACGAGCATTTAAAAATCATAATTTCATAAAATAAGTGTCAACAAAGGTAAATAAATCAGTTCAAAGTCTACATTGGCCAAAATACTTCACAAACTCCAGTTTGTCTGTTCAAACTTTCATAAAATAGTAATTCAACTTTTATTAAAAGGCTCAGTGTAAAGAAGAGTAAGAAACAATGAATTTCACAATATAACAGCCTCTCATGCACAATGTCACTCATAAGCCAGCTCTCTCATTCACTCGTGAATCCACTATCATAATTCAATGCTCACACATATGCTACAGCGTGCAGCCCGATCGAAATAATAGTCAATTGCGCTCACTTGGGGTGTACAGACTCCGGAGAGGCTCCTACAGCCCAAGCGCTACATTGATGTGGCGTGCAGTCCGATCCACAATATATATATATATATATATATGTTGAGGCATGCATCCCGATCCATATAATATCTGCTGCAGCATGCAGCCCGATCCATAACTATCCTCACAACTCGGCTCTCAGCCTCACTCAGTCATCCTCTCAAGCTACTTGGGCAACTCATCTCAACATCACGGGACTCAGCCCAAAATACCACACAGTAGTCTAAAGCAGTGTGATAACAGTGATAATAGCAACAAGTAATAAGCATGACTGAGTTCAGAAATTTTCTATCAACAATAGTGTGAGAATAGTGTAAAAATACCCATGAGGGTCTAAAACAGGTCGACACAAGGCCCCAATCATGGCATACAACCCCTAATATAGTAAAAACCTCTAAAATACAGGATATCATATGATTCCAACTCAAACACGCAGCTTAATAGTCACTACGGGACGGACCAAGTCACAATCCCTATTGTTGCACGCCCACACGCTCGTCACCTAGCATGTGCATCACCTCATTTATCAAAACAATGTGAAATACCGGGGTTTCATACCCTCAGGTCTAGAGTTACAATCGTTACTTACCTCAATCCGGCCCGAAAAGTACTCCGCGATACTCTTGCCCCTCAAATCGGCTCCCAAATGCTCCAAATCTATCAAAATCAGATTAATAACATCAAAATACGCTAGGGAGACGAAACCCATTTGAAAATTTACACAATTAGGCACAAATCCCGAGTCTTTACATACCAAGGATATCAAAATCAGACCCACGTCTCAGAATTCGATTAAAATCACAAAACCAGAATCTTCATCCTCCCACGAGTCTATAATACCAAGGATATCAAAATCGGACTACAATTGCCCCTTCAATTCCTTAATCAAAGTTTCAAGTTTCAAAGCCCTAACTTCCAATTTACACACAGATTTTTCTCATAATTGCACCCTAAATCAGTCCAAAAATCATATAGAAACGAGTTTTAGGTTCAAATATCTTACCTCAACGAAGTTTTCTTGATTTCCTCTTTCAAAACCCTCTCTCAAAGCTCAATCCCGGATGAAAGTATTGAAGAAATGGCTCAAATTCGTGAAGGTTAGAATTTATACCCTTCTGCCCAAGGGTCCCGCGCCTGCGGTCCTTTCCGTGCACCTGCGGACCCGCACCTGCGGTCCCAGGTGCGCACCTGCGCTCTTGACTTAAGGGACCAAAACTCGCACCTGCAGCTTCGTAGGTGCGACCCTACTCTTGCACATGCGACCTTCCCTCAGCTGGACCTCATCCTCACCTCCGCCCTCTTCCCCGTACCTACGGCCCTCGCACATGCGCTCAATATTCCGCAGGTGCGGCCACACCAGAGGGGCAACACCAACAATAGTTCAACTGCTTTTTTCCAACTTCAAAGTCCCTAGGGCTATCCGAAATCAACCCGATCCCCTCGGCACCCCAACCAAAAATACAAACAAGTCATAAATGATCACCCAGACTTAGTCAAACCCTCGTAACACCCAAAATAACGTCGGAACTCCAATTCAACCCATGATTCAAGCCTAATATTCCTAAAACTTCTTAAAACCACCAACGATGCCGAAACTAACAAAAACACATCCAAATGACCTGAAAATTTGCACACACGTCTGAAATGACACTACGAACCTGCTCCAACTTCCGAAATTCCATTCCTACCCCGATAGCCTATTTTCCACTGCCGACCGAAAATTGCCAAGATCTCTTTTTTGCCAATTCAAGCCTAATTCTACACCGGACATCAAAACCACATTTCGAACACACTCATAAGTCCCAAATAACCTAACGAGGCTATTCTAGCCATAAAATATACATTCCAAGGTCGTTTACCACTAAGTCAACTCCCAATTGACTTTTTCAACTATTAGGCCAATTTAAGAGACTACGTGCAATTCTCACCACGACCACTCCGAACCCGAACCAACTGACCCCAACACATCATAAACAGACTAAGCAATGCATGACAAAGCAAAAACAGGAATAACGGGGCTAATTCTATTGAACGACCGGCCGGGTCGTTATGTTGTCCCCCTCTTAAACAAATGTTCGTCCTCGAACGGGTCTAGCCTATAAGCCACCTCTCCAATCCTCTGAAGCACCTCAAAAGGCCCAATGAATCGGGGACTCAGCTTGCTCCTCCTCCCGAACCTCATAACACCCTTCATGGGTGACACCTTCAGCAGTACCTTTTCTTCCTCCATGAAAGACACATCCCGGACCTTCCGGTCCGCATAAATCTTCTGCCTAGACTGTGCCGTGCGAATCCGCTCCTGAATCAACTTCACCTTTTCCAACGCATCCTGAACCAAGTCTGTGCCCAATAGCCTAGCCTTGTCCGACTCAAACCAACCAACCGAAGATCTACACCTCCTACCATATAAAGCCTCGTACAGAGCCATCTGGATACTCGACTGATAACTATTATTATATGCAAACTCCGCGAGCGGCACAAACTTGTCCCATGAACCCCCAAAATCAATGACACAGGCACGCAACATGTCCTCTAGAATCTGAATAGTACGCTCCGACTGCCCGTCGGTCTGAGGATGAAACATTGTTCTCAACTCAACCTGAGTACCCAACTCTCTCTGCATGGCCCTCCAAAACTGAGATGTCCCTGATATAAATCTCAGCTAACCGCTCCGAAAATAAGTAGTGCCAACAGGAACGAAGTGCGCGGACTTGGTCAGTCGATCGATAATAACCCATATAGCATTAAACCTCCTCGAAGTCCGTGGAAGCCCAAGAATGAAGTCCATGGTGATCCGCTCCCACTTCCACTCCAGAAAATCCAACCTTTGAAGTAATCCACCTGGCCTCTTGTGCTCATACCTGACCTGCTGACAGTTGAGACAGCGAGCCACAAACTCAACAATATTGTTGTCTCAGATCCTGATACATCTTCACGGCACCCAGATGGATGGAATACCGCGAGCTATGAGCCTCTGCTAGAATCAACTCTCGAATCCCATCCACATTGGGCACGCAAACCAGGCCCTACATCCTGATGACCCCTTCATCACCAATAACCACATCCCTGGCATCACCCCGATGGACCTTGTCCTGAAGAACGAGCAAGTGTGGGTCATCATACTGGCGTGCTCTAATCTGATCATAAAGACAAGGCCTGGAGGCTACACAAGCCAATACTCGTGGGGGATCTAATAAATCCAATCTCACCAACTGACCCGCTAAAGCCTGAACATCATGTTCTAAAGGTCGCTCTGCTGCTGGAAGGTAGGCTAGACTCCCCAAACTCTCTACTCTGCGACTCAGGGCATCGGACACTACATTCGCCTTCCCCGGCTAATATAGAATAGTGAGGTCATAATCCTTGAGAAGCTCCAACCATCTCCTCTGACACAAATTCAGATCCTTCTACTTATGCAGATACTGCAAACAACGGTGATCAGTGAAAATCTCACAATGCACTCCATACAAATAATGACGCCAAATCTTCAAGGCATGGACAATGGCTGCTAGCTCAAGATCATGCATTAGATAATTCTTTTCGTGTACCTTCAACTGTCGGGACGCATTAGCAATCACCCTACCATCTTGCATCGATACCGCTCCAAGGCGAACTCTCGAGGCATCACAGTAGACTGTATAAGAACCTGAACCCATAGGTAAAACCAACACATGAGTTGTAGTCAAAGTTGACTTGAGCTTCGGAAAGATCTCCTCACACTCCTCAGTCCACCTGAACGGAGCACCCTTCTGGGTCATTCTGGTAATAGGTGCTGTAATAGATGAAAATCCCTCTACAAAACGACAATAGTACCCTACCAAACCAAGGAATTTGCGGATCTCGGTATCTGATGACGGTCTAGGCCAACTATGCACCGCCTCCACCTTCTTTGAATCTACCTTGATTCCATCACAAGGCACCACATGGCCTAAGAATGCCACTTAATCTAGCCAGAATTCAGACTTCAAAAATTTTGCATACAACCTCTTCTCCCTCATAGTCTGAAGCATAATCCTCGGATGCTATTCATGATCCTCCCGAGATCAAGAATACACAAAGATGTCATCAATAAACACGATGATGAAAGAGTCAATATAAGGCTGGAACACACTGCGTATCATGTGCATAAAGGTAATTGGGGCATTGGTCAGCCCAAATGACATGACAAGAAACTCATAATGACCATATCTAGTCCTGAAGGCAGTCTTTGGGATGTATGAATCCCGAATCTTTAACTGATGATACCCGGATCTCAAGTCAATCTTAAATAATACTCTGGCTCCCTGAAGCTGGTCAAACAAGTCATCAATACGAGGCAAAAGATACTTATTCTTGACTGTAACCCTGTTCAACTTTCTATAATCAATACACATTCTCATGGAACCGTCCTTCTTCTTTACAAATAACACTGGTGCACCCCAAGGTGACACACTAGGTCGGATGAACCCCTTATCTAAAAGTTCCTAAAGTTGTTATTTCAATACCTTCGACTCCACTAGTGCCATACGAGAATCTGGAGTAGAAATAGGCTGAGTGCCTGGCACCAGATCGATACCAAAATCAATATCCCTATCAGGTGGCATCCCTGCCAGGTCTGCATGAAACACGTCCGGAAAGTCACAGACCATAGGAACAGAATCAATAGCAGGAGTCTCACCACTGACATCCCTCACAAAAGCCAAATACGATAAACATCCCTTTTAAGCCATCCGCTGAGCCTTCAGGTATGAAATCACCCTGCTAGGCACATACTAAGTAGAACCTCTCCACTTAACCGTCGAAACTCCAGGCATATCCATGGTCACGGTCTTAGCGTGACAATCAAGAACATCATGACACGGAGATAGCCAATCGATGGCCTGGCTGGAAGTGCATAGATACGAGCCTGACCTCCACCTGCTCGACCTCCGCCTCTAGGGAGGCCTCTAGCTGACTGACCCCCACCCCTAACTGCCTGGGTGGATGGTGAAGTAACTGGAGCTGAAGTCGAAGGTTGGCTCCTAGACTGAGGTGGACCTCCAAGAAGATGAGGACACTGTCTCCTCATATACTCGAACTCTCTTCACTCATAACAACTCCATGGTGCATGAGACGAGGACTAAAGGGAACCCCTAGAACCAGAATAACCACCAGAAGAACCATGCATGCAAGAACCCTGAATTGATGGTGCTCGGGATGAACTCTAGGCTGGAAGAGCACTGAATAACGAACGTCCTGGATGAGAACTGTGGGGACCCTACCCCGAGGATACACCACTATAAGCTGGGCGAACTAAGGCCTAAATTGGCAGCCTCTACTATGATGAAACTTCCCTCTGGAAGGAGCACCACTGAAACTGCCAGATCCACGAGGCCTCTTGGCCTCTCTCTTTTCTCGCTCCTGGCGGAAAACTGACTCAATATCTTGAGCAATATCAACAACCTGCTCGAAGTATCACCTGATACTCTCTCCCTATTCATCAAAACACGAAGCTGATAAGTGAGGCCATCCACGAACCTACTGATCCTCTCCCTATCAGTATGGACCAGCTCAGTAGCATGACGAGCTAACTTTGAAAATCGCCTCTCATACTGCATCACTGATAGCTTCCCCTGACGCAGCTGCTCAAACTGCCTACGTTGCTCCTCCCTATGAGACTGGGGAACATACTTCACCAAGAAGATAGTGGAGAACTGCTTCCATGTGATGGGTGTTGCACCAACAGGCCTACGCCTCTCGAAAGACTCCCACCAAGTAAAAGCAGCCCCAGAAAACTGAAAAGTAGAAAACGAGACCCCACTGGTCTCCAGAATCCCTGCAGTACGAAGCATCCTCTGACACTTATCCAGAAAACCCTGGGCATCCTCGCCTCAGCACCACTGAATGTCGGAGGCTGAAGTCTACTAAACCTCTCCAGCCTGTGCTGCTCATCATCAGGCATAGCTGGAACCACGAAGTCCTGAACAGGAGCAACTGGCTGGGCTGGAATTGCCCTTGATGTCTGAAGGCCCTGAGTAACCTGCTCAGGTGTCTGGGCAGCTGGATTCTGAGTGCCTCCCCCGTCCTGAGATGTAGCAGCAGTAGTAGATATAGCCACTGCCTGAGCAAGGATGGTACATACAGTCAAGATCTGAGCCAGGGTCTTCTGAAGACCCCAAATAACAATAGGCACTACCGGTGCTTGGTCCTGTCCCGCTGGAATATCTGCGGTGGGAACCTGATCCTGAATGGTAAGTGGATCCACTGGTACTATCCTGGCCGCTGCACGGGATGGTACCCTACCTCTACAACGGCCTCGACCGCGGTCTCGACCTCTTTCCAGTCTAGCTGGTGTCTGGTCACCCTGATAGGTAGCGCGTGTCCTCACCATCCGTGAGAGAATGAAACAATAGAAGCTTAGATCTCTATAATCAACAGAATGGCACGACAAAATTCAAGAAAATGAGATTTTTCCTAAGGGTTCTATAGCCTCTCGAAGATAAGTACAAACGTCTCTGTACCGATCCGCAAGACTCTACTAAACCTGTTCATGACCGTTGAGTCCTATGTAACCTAGGATCTGATACCAACTTGTCATGACCCCAAATCAATATAGGTCGTGATGGCGCTTATCGTGGAACTAGGCTAGCCAACTACTGAGAGTAACATTTTAAGCCTTCAGTTTAAAATCATAAGTCAAGATATTTCAATTAGATTTCCGGTTTAAAACATATTTAACAGCAATAATACAAAAAAGAGTCAAGTCTAACCACTGTCACAACACCCGGAATCAACTATCATGAGCATCTAAAGAGGTAAATACAATATATGATAACAAGCAAAGGAGAAATCAACTAACACTCAGATCTGGTACCTGGATCTACACACAAAGGTGTAGGGAGTAACGTGAGTACGCCAACTCAGTAAGTAACAACCGTAACTAAAAACTTGAGTGTAGTGACGAGCATTTAAAAATCATAATTTCATAAAATAAGTGTCAACAAAGGTAAATAAATCAGGTCAAAGTCTACATTGGCCAAAATACTTCACATACTTCAGTTTTTCCGTTCAAAACTTTCATAAAACAGCAACTCAACTTTTATTAAAAGGCTTAGTGTAAAGAAGAGTAAGAAATAATGAATTTCACAATGTAATAGCCTCTCAGGCACAGTGTCACTCATAAGCCAGGTCTCTTAGTCACTCGTTACTGCACTATCATAATGCAATGCTCACACTCAGCACTCTCACTCAAGCCTAATTCCACATCGGACATCAAAACCACATTCCGAACCTACTCTTAAGTCCCAAATCACCTAACGAAGCTATTCAAGCCACAAAATCTACATTCCGAGGTTGTTTACCAATAAGTAAACTCCTAGTTGACTTTTTCAACTATTTGGCCTATTTAAGAGACTAAGTCTCTCAATTCTCACCACGACCACTCCGAACTCGAACCAACCGACCCCAACACATCATAAACAGACTAAGAAATTCATGACAAAGCAGAAACAGGAATAACGGGGCTAATTCTACAGAACGGATCGGCCGAGTCGTTACAATTGTGATTGGTTTGGTTTGCGATAGAAATTCATACAAATAGCACCCTTCAGCTTCTCGTTTAGCACACAAAAATCGAGAGAAGCCAGAGAGAGTTGGAGAGGATAATCCACATATTGTAGTCTGTGAGATAAATATTGGGCGGTAGTAACATTGTATTGAGGTGTTTAAAATAAAGAGTATTATTTCTTTTGAAGTTGTATTAGTCTCTTGACACTACCAAGTTCTAGTATTTTAGTGGTATTATATTGCTTCACTCGGGAATTGTATTTTACCCTGTTAAAAGATTTGGTGTTGTGTTATTGTTATTTATCGTGGATGATATTCTTGGGCGGGATATTATTTTTTTCCAACAACATAGTATCAGAGCCATGTCGAATAATGGTCCGTTGTCTTTTCAGTACCCCCGCCTCACAAAAGATAATTATGAGAATTGATGTCTACGTATAAAAGTCATTCTTGGCTCCCAGGATGTGTGGGAAATCGTAGATAAAGGGTATGGAAAACTCGATAATGAGGAATCTCCGCCTCAAAATGAAAAATATCTCTTGGCAAAGACAAGAAAGAATGATCCATAATCCCTCACGTTCATCCACCAATGTTTGGATCATACCATATTTGAGAAGGTGGTAAATGTTACCACCTCAAAGGAAGCTTGGGAGAGTTTACAAAATTCTCTCCAAGGAGTTCACATGGTGCGAAAGGTAAAACTTCGAAGTCTTAGGGCTGATTTCGAAGTTTTAAAAATGAAAGAATCCGAATGCATTTCGGATTATTGTTCAAAATTGAAGGCTATTGTAAATCAACTGAGAAGATACAAGGAGGACATAGAACATGTCTGTATGGTAGAAAAGATCCTTCGCACTTTAACACTTAATTTGATGTTGTGGTGTGTGCCTAAAGATTTAGACTTTATGATGGTAGAGAAATTGGAGGGTTCTTTACAGTCCCATGAAGAAAAGATCAAGATGAGACAAGAAGTTCCACTTGAGCAACTTCTTAAAACTCAGGCATCCTTTAAAGACTATGGAGGTGAAAAGAGCTATCGAGGAAATGAATGGGGACGAGGCCATGACGGTCATGGAAGAGGAAGAAGTAATGGTAGTAACTTCATAAATGAAGTTAAAGTCCACCAAACATTCAGAGGTCTTAGTCTCTAGTTTCAAGCCCTAATTCCCCATTTGAACCCTTAAATCCCACAAATTTCATGCTTAATTAGTTAAAAATCACCATAGAATCGAGTTTTAGGTTCAAATACATTACCTCAAAGTGTTTCCCCTTGAATCCCTCTTCAAAATCCCTCAAATGCTTCAATCCCGACTTCAAAAAGGGAGCAAATGAGCAAAATTTCGTGAACGGGTCCTTATATACCTTGTGCCCAGCTAAACCGCTTCTGCGGTCCATCCTTCGCACATGCGACCACCGCATATGCGGACTTACCCAGCTCGCTCCACATATGCGGTCATCACTGTGCACCTGCGACCCTATACCGCACCTGCAGTCGCCGCACCTGTGATCTCCCTTCTACAGCTGAAAACCACAAACAGCAGCACCAACAGATTTTCCTAAGTTCGAACTTCCCGATGGCCATCCGAAATTATCTCGAGCCCCTCGAGGCCTCAACCAAATATACCAACACCTCATATATCATAACACAAACTTAGTCTAACCCTCGGAACACTCAAAACAACATCAAAACACAAAATTAACCCGAAATTCAAGCCTAAGGATTTCTAAACTTCCAAAGTACACCAACGATGCTGAAACCAACCAAAACACGTCTGAATGACCTGAGATTTTGCGCACACATCACAAACGACCCTACGAACCTATTCCAACTTCTAGAATTCCATTCCGACCCCAATATCAAATTTTTCATTACCAATCAAAAATTGCCAATAATCTATTTTCGCCAATTCAAGCCTAATTCTACCACGGACCTCCGAACAACATTCTGAACACGCCCCTAAGTCCCAAATCACCTAACGAAGCTATATGAACCATAAACACCAAATTCCGAGATCATTTACTTATAAGTCAACTTCCGGTTGGCTTTTCCAATTAATTCACCAACTTAAGAGACTAAGTGTCTCATTTCTCTCCACAACCACTCCGCACCCGAGCCAACCAACCCAACACAACATAAAAGAGCTGAAACACACAAAATGAAGCAAAAATGGGGAAACGAGGATAATACTCACAGGACGACTGATCGGGTCGTTACAATCTAGAGCTGGTAACCATTGTTCATACACTGAATATTTGGAGGCCCTTTCTTTATAGCGTCCCGTGTGAGGTATTCGCAAATCATCGAAGCTTATAATATTTTTTCAAGTAGAATGAAGTCAATTTGAGGCAGATGAGGTGGTTGGAGCTATTGAAAGACATATCACCATATTGTATCATCCTAGGAAGGCCAATGTGGTGGTCGACGCTTTGAGTAGAAAGTCAGCTAGTATGGGCAGCCTTGCGTACATTCTAGTTGATGAGAGACCATTTTCATTAGATTTTTAGGCATTGGCCAATCAGTTCGTGAGATTGGATGTTTATGAGCCCAGTCGTGTTCTAGCTTGTACAGTTACTCGGTCTTCCATATTTGAGCACATCATAGATCGGCAATATGACGACCCTCATTTTCTCGTCCTTAGGGACATAATACGGCATGATGGCGCCAAGCAGGTTATGCTTGGAGATGATATAGTTTTGAGGATGCAGGATCATATTTGTGTGATAAATGTGGATGGACTTCCTAAGTTGATTCTTGAGGAAGCCCACAGTTCCCGGTATTCTATTCATCCGGTCACCGGCAAGATGTATCCGGACTTGCAGAAACATTATTGGTGGAGGAGGATGAAGGAAGATATAGTTGCATATATAGCTCGGTGTTTAAACTAACATCAGGTAAAGTGCTGGCATTAGAGACCTGATGGTTTTCTTCAGAAGTTAGAGATTCCTGAGTTGAAGTGGGAGCGTATCACTATTGGACTCCCTACAGGCTCGGAAGAAGTTCGATGTAGTTTGGGTCATTCTGGGCAGGCTGACCAACTCATTGCACTTCATTCTTGTGGTAGTAACTTATTCTTTAGAGCGGTTGGTAGAGATTTATATTCGTGAGATCGTCTGTCTTCATTGTGTGCCCATTTTTATCATTTCTGATCGAGGTACGCAATTCACCTCGCACTTTTGGAGGTAGTATAGCATAGTTGGGCATGCAATTTGAGCTGAGCATAACATTTCATCCTCAGATGGACGGGCTGTTTGGGTGCACTATTCAGATATTAGAGGGTATGCTCCGCGCTTGTGTTATAGACTTCGGAGGTTTGTGGGATCAGTTCTTGCCATTAGCGGAGTTTGCCTACAACAACAGTTATTAGTTGAGCATTTAGATGGCTGCCTATGAGGCATTATATGGTAGAGGTTGCCGATCGCCGGTCAGATGGTTTGAGCAGGGGGAGGCTCGATTGTTGGGTATAGAGTTAGTACAGGATGCCTTGGATAAGGTCAAGACTATTCAGGATCGACTTTGCACAGCTCAATCCAAGTAGAAGAGTTATGCCGACCGTAGAGTTCGTGAGTTTGCATTCATGGTTGGAAAGAGAGTGTTACTCCGGGTATCACCCATTAAGGATGTTATGAGGTTCGGAAAGAAGGGCAAGTTGAGCCCTAGGTATATCGAAATTTTTGAGATTCTTGAGCGAGTGGGAGAGGTGGCCTACAGACTTGCATTGCCACCTGGTTTATCAATATTTCATCCGGTGTTCCACGTATCCATGCTCCGAAATTATCACGGTGATCCATCCCACATGTTAGATTTCAGCACTGTCCAATTCGACAAGGATTTGACTTATGAGGAGGAGTCGGTGGCTATTCTAGCCCGACAGGTTCGTCAGTTGAGATCAAAGAGTTATCATTCAATTCGAGTACAGTGGAGAGGCCAACCGCTGAGGCAGCTACCTGGGAGTCTGAGTCAGATATACGGCGTATATATCCCCACATTTTTACCGGTCCATGTACTTTTCTATGTCCGTTCGAGGATGAACAATTTTTTTAGAGGTAGAGAATGTGATGACTTGGTAGGTCATCTCATGTTTTAGAACAAAATTCAGTGTCCGGAAGCCTTAAGTATCATAATTTAGCCTTCCTTGATTTATGTGCGTGGTCCGAGTAGTATTCTGGAAGGTTTATATGCTAAAAACTGATAAAACGAGAATTTTTGCCTTAAAAGGTAATTTTAGTTGACTTCGATCAATATTTTGAGTAAACGAACCCCGGAACCGTATTTTGACGGTCCCGGTGGGTCCGTATTGAAATATGGGACTTGGACCTTTGCCCAGAATCAAATTCCGAGGTCCCTAACTCGGAATATGATTTTTTGTTGAAAATTGAATAACTGAAAATTCAATGGTTTTAAAATTTTGGTTAATATTGGTCTCGTTGTTATCAGATCTGTATTCTTTTCCGGAGCCCGGTACAGGTTGTTGATACCAATTTTTTCCTCAAATTATTTTAAAATTGCATTAGTATTTTTACATAATTTTCCATATTTTTACTAATTTATTTATAATTTATTCAATACTTTTATATCCAATAATAACTCATAAATTGCATTAAAAATAATTTCAAAATATTTCTTAGCTCAATATATCATTTTTAATCCTATTAAAATTTAATTATTCACAAGTTAGCCAATTTGGCATTATTTGGCAATAATTACAACATCTTTGCAATTATAGCCTAATTACACACTTTATGCTATTTCAATTCAATAATTAGTCATTTTATATTTTAAATACTAGTTGAACACCTTAATTTCACCTATTTAGTCTTAATTTCTTATTATATAATTATTAGCTATTTTATTAATTATTTTATCTATTTTTATGGGTATTTAACAAATAGCCATTCTTATTTAAATTGTAGCCAAACTAAACCTGGTCCCTAACCTAATTAAATAACCCATCAGACCCCCAAGCCCAATATCCTATCTACCCGGCCCAACTCAGAGTCAATCTTGACCGTTGATCAAATTTGATCAACGGTCCAGATCTCTCCCTTCCTTAATTAGACCTAGACGGCTACCCATCATTCCTCTCATTTCCCCGCTCAATCGTCTCTCTATCTCCCTCTCTCTATCTCTGGTTCTCTATAGAACCTTCTCACCTTCCCCCCTTCCGATGACCTCTGTTCATCTTATCCGGCCACCTCTCTCACCGGAGACCATGACCTCTCACCTCTCCTAGCCTATGTCTCACCCCACACCGGCTTTGACACTATCATGAGGTCCTCAGGTGAACCTAGAGCGGTTCAAATCCTACCTATGGTCCTTCATGCATATTTTCGGCCACCCATGGTCGATCCGAGTAAGGCTCTTACACTTTTCGGTGGAAACCGGTAAAACCTTCAATTTTTCTCTCCTCTTTGGGTTCTCTCTTCGAAACCCTAACTTCTAAAACCTCAGATCTTTCTAGATCTGTAATAGATCTATACATATTTCAAGTTGTTTTGATGTTTTCTTTAAGGGTTTTCCATTTTCCCTAAAAAGATTTTGTTTTCCAACTAGGGTTTCTAAAAAACCTTTCTGCAAAAACGATTTCTTCAAGTTTAAGGGTTCTTCTGAGATTCTATTCGAGAATATTACAGAAATAAAAGATCGAAGTTGATTGTATTCGAGAATCAGATGTCATTACAAGCTGTATTCCCCTCCCTTATATAGGAGATTCTTATAACGTACGACTCCTGCTATGGTTACTCATTAATGACTAATTATGACATTAATGAGGCGTTACAAAGGATAACGGTAATAGGGATTCAGTTACATAACGTTCTAGTAATCAATTGTGGATCCTTGAATCTGCCCGTAGCTTTGTCTAGATTCATTCTGACCATGCCTCTCTCCCGTTTTGATCAAGTTGAATTTTTCGTGACTGATAAGTTCGTGGGTTTACTGAACCGTGCCTCTTTGTACTGTACATCTTCAAAGAGTTATGTCCAGTTGTCGTGTTTTCCTGTGTCCACGTGACTGGCTGAGTTGTCAAAAGTTGGCTTACGTATGAAACTTTTTTTTATCAATACAGATGACCTCTCATTTTGAATTCGCGTATTATGCTAATGTAATTAGTAGTATTTTTCGTTATTTAGATGATTGTTGTATATACATAATAAAAATTTCATTAATTAAATTTTGTTGAGCTATTATATAAATAAATGATAAACGATCACGTGCAATTATTAACGTGTTGCAATTATTATCGTGCAACACGTTGAAGATACTAATATGTATACGACATATATATGATACATACATATATTTCTCTGATAGCTTCTATCGGTCAAAAATGGATTTTGAGATGGCTTGGCATAAAAGACAAAAGATGGAAAAGTTCCAAGTCGTTGGTAGTTTTGGCTTGTTTCGCTAAAAGGTGCTATGTGTCTTTTTCTCATAGAAAAAGAAAATAAATATCACACATCCGAAACTGCCAGATATTTCAAGCACTACTTCATTACTCATTGATTTGAAAGTAATTCAATTTCTATTTGGCTCAGGCCTCGGGTGACAATCGAAGTTGTTTCTTAGACTGAACATCAATAAAGTTACAATCGATATAGTTTCCCCCAATAACGTATACTAACTGACATATATCCTCTAAAATTTATTATACTCATGCGTACAAATAGATCATTCCTTTGTTTAAAGATGTGGTACAATAAAAATTCTGATATATATTAGAGAAGTTTGTTAGTTCTTGCTAAATTGAAAAACTATTTCAAAGGTGTTTTTTCATTTTGATTGAAACTTCTCTCGAATTTTTTTGATTAAAAATTTCCTTTAAAATTTTAAAAAGCTTTCAAATTCTTTTTAAAATGAAACTAACATAGAGAAAACACACCAATTAAATTTAGTTACTTCAAAAGAGGAAAGAAAGGTGAGGTATTACTAGTACTGGCAGAAAAGACAAAAGTAAGAAGCGGTTCTTAACTGGCTAGGGATTGCTGGCACTAGAGCATTACTGCTGTGAAAATGCTAATGCCATACTACCTTACATAGACTAGAATTTACACTTTGTTTCTTTTCGTTTCACTTGTTTTTTATTGTTTCTTTTCCCCAAGTTTGGCATAACATAATTAAACAGCAAAAACAAAAATGACCAGTTGTGGGAAATGTTAAACTTTCTCAAATCTATCAATGTTAACGCTGGGCTAGCAACTGTTATTTTTCTAGGTGCGAGATTCTACGGCTTTTTGTTTTTTGGGGCTGAGGGTGAGCATAGGGTAGGGAGATTCATGGCGCTTTCTACTTGACAAAGATGATGAGCTTCAGCTGTGGTTGTTAGCCAGCATTTCCAGTTGGTTTCTCTTGATTATTCTATTTACTGATCTTTATGCACCCAGAGCAGATACTACAGTTATAGCTCGGAAAGTGGCTAAACGTGAGTTTTTTATGTAGCGTCTCCTGCATGCTCTAGACTCTGGTAGGGGTGGATACATGAGGGCTTGTTTGGAAAGGAAGAAACGAAGAGCGAGAGGAGTTAAGTAGTAATCATTTTGAGTATTGTAATTGGCAGTCTATCTTTAGGGTTAAGTTTGGTAGTATCTAGTACTAGTATTATGGATATTTTATCTCAACGTCTTCATTCTTAAACTCTTCTGGTATTACATTATGTTTTTGATTTACGTGGTTAATTAAAATATGTGATACACAAGAATTTAAACATATCGCTGCGGTAATCTTACCGATCCTATTGGGAACGTATATCCCAGAAATCTGAGTGCAAGCATATATTGTTCATAGCTGTATGCCTTTACCTACATCTATGTGCTTATGTTTGGGTAGCCTTCATAACCCCACCCCCACTCCCACGCCCACGCCTTTTTTTTTCAATATCACTCCTAAAATTCTTCAAAGTGTCGTCAGATCCATAGATTTCATTCTTGAATATGGAATCCAAGGGGTTCAAAAAGAAAAAATACATTGAATTCTGATTGAGTACACACCGAATTGTTCGTTATATGTTGAGTGTGGAGATGCCAAACTTCGTTACGTATTGCCTTTAATATTTCTAAAACAGAGCCTTCAATGGATGCTCGTAGCACTGGTTCTGAAACTGACCCGCGTAATACATAATCTTGGAGTTGGCCAGGCACATTGAGACTCTAGTGTACTAAAGCTAAGCCACTATTAATTGCTTGTGACCCGTACTGACGTATTTGAAGAAAAATAGCAATTCATGCATTCAGAATTGCAAGTTTTCGTCTCCTACGTGTTATGAACGCAATTATTATTTTCAATATCATCTCTATTTTTCATTAAAATATAATAAAGAAAAATGTGATTTTCGTAAACTGTAAAAAATGGAGAAGAACCCCCGCTACCACAAAAAAAAAAAAAAAGACCAAAGACATAAGAAACTACATCCCTAATCCCAACACTAAACTAAATGTCTAATAAATCAACTCAACAATCTTTTAGCCCAACACAT
This sequence comes from Nicotiana knightiana, assembly GCA_005239525.1. Lineage (NCBI taxonomy): Eukaryota > Viridiplantae > Streptophyta > Magnoliopsida > Solanales > Solanaceae > Nicotiana > Nicotiana knightiana. The sequence continues at coordinate 70,292 of ML378457.1, forward strand.
CTTTTCTCGAGATGAAATGAAAAATTAACACCAGCTAGCCAAAGAAAACGAAACTCTCGATCGAAAATTAAGAGTTGACTCTATGAATTAGCTGTTAACGAAACTCTCAATCAACAAAATTGATTGACTTGACTCTCTGAATTAGCTGTTAAGCAAATAAGAAAAATAGTTTCATGTGAAATTATGAATAATCCTAATTATGTTTCTTTAAAAGCTACGAACAATTCAATGGAGAATCGCATCATCAATTATCCTAGTGGTTCCTCACAAATAGAATCGCATTTTTTTTCCTTAAAAGAAAAAGCTAAAGCGAAAATTGAGCAATTCTCAATCTTTTGATGAATGGCAAATGCCCCTTTGATAGGAGTGGGCGTCAGGCAATACGGATTGAATTATAGAAAATTCTCTTTAAATAGAGTAATTTGGTTTTCAGATCTAATGAATTATAATCCAAACTAGTATTAGCACCCGCGCGGACATTAACATGTTAAATATTTGAGTTATTTGGATTATATGTAAAAAAATCTTAAAATTTAAACCTTCTCGATAAATATAGATAATCATTGGATATTAATTAAGACACTACGTGAAAATGATTAAACATTTCTCAAACCTCCTAGTTATAATTCTATTTTTCTTTTTAGTACCATTCTCGCCGGTGTCATTATCCAAAAAATAGTAGGAAGCAAAATAATAACTCATATTTATGGAAAAACAATCAAAGGTTGAGACTATGAAGGACTCTTTGGATACCACTTGACTCTTTTACTACTGCTTAAACCTTATAGATAATCATTAGATATTGATTAAGAAACACTTCATGAAAAAGGCTAACATTTTCTCAAATCTCGTATGAATTTTGTCATATGTTTCTTTTGGCTTTATCTTATCAACCTAAATAGGTTCTCACCCAACCACTTCAAAAATTGAGAATGTGTTATTTATATATAATTCATATATAACATGTGTATAATCGTGTGTAATCGGTATATCGTCTATGTATATTAGTTATAAAAAGTAAACAATAAATCAAGCCGGATATTTATTTAATAATTTATAAGATTTCAGTTTCTTGATTTTATCCATGATATGACTTCTATTGTAATTATTTTAAAACTCTCTGCTAAAATTTAAAATATCTTATCATTTATTTTAAGAATTACATTATAATTAAAAAATAATCCCATTTCAAAATAATTTGTATACATTTTACAAAAAATTATTTCATGTCATACTAATTTTTTAATAATATATTTTCTGTTACACTTGAAATTCGCTATAGAAACTATCAATTAGAAACCAATATCCCTCTTTTTGAATTCGAGAACAAAAAACTTTCACATAATATAATGATTCAAAACTAATATGTTCTTCAATGAAAAAAATACTTCGGCTTATACCCTTCAATTCCTAGAAGGGTATTAAATAGAAATTAATGATAGCAATTATATAGCCAAAGTTTTGTTATTTGTTTGATGCCCATTTATCTTATTTGACTCGTCAAACAAACATATTTCAAAAAGAAAAAAAATAATTTGTGTTGAATATTGACCGATTTGTAATGTTTCTTTCTCTAGCATGTAGGTTTACATCATTATATATGTAAGTAAATTTTTATCAACTTTTAAACATTTTGTTGTTATCTTGATAAACATAGACGTGTACCCTATATATTATATGTATTTTTTTTTTTAAATTGCTTTATTCAAATCTTGGTATAGTGTTTTAAAGAACTACATTTATATGATCTTAAATATAAAAGAGTTTATAGTTATATGGAGTATTTCTTTTTTTGGCCAGAGGTGAAGTAGTATTTAAATAATTTGAATTAAGATAGCAAAAGTTCCTGATATGATTGCATATGATCATTACCGAATTAAGTATGATAACATGGTAACAAAAGATAAATTTCTTTTTATTTTAATTCAAATTTATAAACTTTATCTATTAATTCAAAATTATCCTTTAATACATATATTTGTATTTGACTAACATGTCAAATATAGAATAAAATTACTACTATATATTATTGACATTATTAGGTTGCCACTTGGCTTAACTACAATGTCAATTATATATGGTAACTTTTTAGCTTTAATATATATATAAATTCAAAATGAATAAGCTCGAATTGGTCAAGTTTTTCAAAGTCGACCAAGATTAATCTTTTTGGTTATTTCAGAATTTTTTATTTATTTATTTGAAGACATCACCTTGAGGCTAGAGCCTTTGATGTGCGGGTTAGGCAAGACCCCTATCATATCTATATATAAATAAAAGAATACAAAAATAAAGGGGACATATGTCTGCAACTAATGAAAGAAAGGAAAAGCCTAAGTTCCTTTCAGCACTACGAGCTATACAATACGCTTACAAAAAAAATTATATTTATCATATCTTCTTCTCGTGGAAGGAAGTTGCCATCTATCTAGTTGAAATAGAGTTATTTCAGATTTTCAATTTGTAATATCCACTGTAGTTGAAATAAAATACTATTCTAGTACAATTTTTTACATCTTTTTATACACTTCCCAAATCTCCCTAGTCCGAAGCCAGAGTAAGCCTCTTTGATGACATTATTGAACTAATTTCTTTTTACATTAAGAGTAACAAGTAGAGGGGTTTCATATTCTCTACCTCATGATCAGGTTTGTATTAAAAGAATTTTAATTTTAATTTATTGAGATTCATAATTGTATTTAAATGATAAAGCACTATACATCTTATTATGATACCATTAATATGAAGTCGGAATATCTCAAATATAATAACAAAGGTGAATTGATATGAATCATAATAAATTATTATTCTCTACCTCATGATCAAGTTTGTATTAAATGAATTTTAATTTTAATTTATATATTATTACTACTTCGGTCCATAATAAGTGACCAATTTACTTTTAGCACGCTCATTAAGAAAATATTAAATTTTATACAAAAATATATAATATGACTAAACTACCCTTATTAAATATTTAATGTGAGGAGTAAGAAAACTTTTTAGGGATATGTATATAAGGGTTATTTTGTAAAAATAAATTCAATTCTTTCTTGATTATATAAATGTACACTTATTTTGGACCAAAATAAAAAAACAAATTGATCACTTATTATGGACCGGAGGGAGTAGAATTTTGCTGGCAAATCTTTTCGAGAGCAAAGGATCACAGTTTCAAGAATAATAATTTATTATGATTTATATCAATTCACTTTTATTATTATATTTGAGATATTCCGACTTCAAAATAATGGTATCATAATAAGATGTATAGTGCTTTATCATTTAAATACAATTATGAATCTCAATATTAATATAGTGATACTTGTGAGATTACTTTTAAAAAGGTTAAACAAACAAATTATTTGTCATTTTGAACTATCACATTATCAGGGGCCCACATTTTGCATTCGGGTGAGAGGGGTTAGCTTTCTAAACGGCAGAGCGGTTGCATTAAAACGGTTCCGTTAGTTGGCATTTAACATTTTTATTATATATTATTCAACATTTTTTTTTATCATATTTAGAATAGTAGATCCCACCCATAGAATAGTGGGATTGTCACACGTAATTAATCTGCGCTATCATTGAGCAAAACAGGACAAAAAGTCACTGGAGGGGATCTCATCCCCAAGTAGAGACCATGTTTATCAATATATACGCTAACAGTGTCATTATTTTTTACACTATCAATATAAGTTAACCTATTAAGGCAGATTAATTACTAATTATTTATTATAGGTTATTAATTGATTTAATTAAATAAAATTACCTTTTAAATGTTATGATAGTGTAAACAATTCTTGTTATTTTCAATTTAGAACTTCTACACTTATTTTATTTACTACAACTGTGGTGGAAATATACAGGTCATAAAGCATAACAAAACCAATCATCTTGAAAAGAAGATTATGACTTTCCATTTTGAATAGAATATCCCAATATTTAAACACACACACATATTCATAGATGGGAATGTTAAGAAATATTCGACTCGACTAAACCAACTTGCCTATGTGTCAAGTATTTATCCATCTTTTTAATTAGGTCATTCAACTTGAGACCAGTAGTGATCTGTATTATATGAATCTCATCTGGTTAAATAAATTCCTAATCTGTATATTACGAATTTAAGTGTGCTTAGTTTTATAATACAAACATATTGATGTTGTAAGACCGCTTGTGTAAGAATGGTGGCGATTAAATATTATCACGGTTGTTCGATCCTTTTTGTCTCCATTGACTTTTCAGTAGATCACGTAAGGCTTTAAATTCTATCTTGACAGTGTCAAGAATTTTCATACACTATCCATGTAAATGAACTGATTATAATGAAATATAAATAAGTACTTATGATATGAATATGTTTTCCAATAATGGAAAGTTTTAATCTTATTATCGAGTGAACCCTTGAGCCCTGTCGTATCAACTATCCTAAAGCATATATTTGGTGGCCAAGCGACCTATATCAACGTGCGTCCGCTTAATAAAATAAAAGGACCATAGGCATCACGTTTACAAAATAAGTTTTCGATTTCATTATACCTACCCAGAGTCAATTGAGCTTCTAAATTAGATTTCATTATACTAACATGAAAAAAGGTGTTAGTAATCTGTATTGCTGTAAAATAAATTAAAACAGTAAATTTTTTGAAAAATACAGAAATAGAAAGTTAGTAGAACAAGATCTTCAAAAAATGAATTCTGAAAATAGTGTAGGAAAAAATCGAGCCCACTGAATAAACAGTGCGTCCTTAAGGAAACTATTCCCCTCAAGTACCCGAGGTTTTGGAATATATCCTCCCAGGATAGAACGATTTAACTCACCGGAGTGTTGGTACCAAAAACGTCGGTGAACAACGAACCACTCGAAGGCTGTAAAACACATTGGAATATTTTGTGCAAAAGAAGAAAAAGAAGATTAGAAAATTTAGTAAGTAAAAATTCTTAAAACGGATTTAAAATAATCCGGGAAAGAAAAATGGGTAAAACCGGATCGGGTCGCGAGTCATTTCGGATTTAAATAATTTTTTTTTGTTAATTTAATTTAATTAATTAATTAATTAATTTGAAAGGAATTTTGTCCAAAAAAATTAATCAATCAATCTTTGACCGAAGCCGAAGTCGAGCGAGCGACGACGACAGCGCGAGGCTTGCCTTCTTCGCAACTCTTTAAGAACTAGAAGAAGAGCTTTTCTATATATACACATAGATTTTCTTTCTTTCTTCCGATGAGGGACAAAGTGCACTTATTCAAAATTTTACTTCCCTCCATTTCTTTTCCCACTATTTTCCATTCACTCTCTTTAAGCTTAGTGACAATCCCCCACTAAGCTTAAAAAATTTTAATATCTTTTTTTTATTAAATAAAAATGAAGGTAAAATATCTACCTCTCTCTCTCTCTCTCTCTCTCTCTCTCTCTCTCTCTCTCTCTCCTAAACCCTCACCTTCACCCACGTTTTACTCAGACACACGTTCCTTTTACCCATTTTCCCTCTTCTAAACCCACAGAAACTTCTGTTACCCACCATTAAATATCAATTCAAAAATTGTTCGTCTACATTCACAGAAAATTGAAGACATTCCTTCAACAAACTTGATACACCCCTTTTACTTCAGCTAAAATTTCCACCGTGAAGAAGAACAAACCTTCTAAACACAGTCCTAAAAAAGCTAGAGAATCTGATATACCCTCTTTTGATTTGGGTGTTTTATCACCAAAATCACCAAAAAAAAGCAGGAAAAATCTGCCCATGCAATTGTAGATACCACGCATAGTTATTCCCCGCGACAAATCACGGCTGAAATTAGAACCAAACAAAAACACGATGTCGATGTTGGAGAATCTTCTACGCAAGTCAAACAAGTGAAAAGAAAAGGAAAAGGGATATTGGTAGATGACGATTTCGTAGAAGAGGGGCCTATTCTTAAACTAGGAAAGAAAGCTAAGGTGTCTCCCAGTTCAAAAACTCCCAAAAATAAGAAAAATTCAAAAAAAAAACAAAAACTATTTGGAAACATTCATTGGTGAAGGTAAAAATTTAGTAATTTCGTCTCTAGTTATTTAGTTTGTTCTAGGTTTTTAAAATCTATGTAATATGTGTTTTAGACAATTGTAGATTAGTTGTCTTAATTTTGAAGATTAATTGTAGTTTTACTGATATGTTTTTACATTTTGTAGATATTCTGTAGTTTATTTGTAGATATTTTGTAGATTATTTGTAGTCTTAAAGAAACAAATAACTATTCCGGCAGAATTGTAGATATTTATTGTTGCCTATTGTATAGTATGTGTAAAATTATAGATATTTATAGTTTCTTTGTAGTTATTTTGTAGATAAGTTGTAAATCAATGTATGTTTTTTAGGTACTTTATTAATGTGAGATTATTTATTATTTGTGCAGAATGGACATTTTTTGACCCTAGCATTCCTAGACAGATTAAAGAGCTTCTGTCTCCAAATGGTTTGAAGCTTTTCACGAAGACTTGTTTTGGCTACTTATTGTCCTTTACCAGTCTATGCATGCAAAATCAAGCCATTCATCTTCTTATGAAGTATGAATTGAGTTCATCCAATGCGTCATATTTTTCTGCTGAGTTAAAGGGTGAGAGACTAAATTTTGGACTGAGGGAGTTTGCCCTAATAACTGGTCTTAGATGTCATACCCAGGTTACAGACTTCGGTTACACTGCGAATTATGTCAGTAAGAAAATGAGCAGTTATTTTCTAAACAAGTCAAGAGTGGAGAAGACATATCTTAAATAGATAGTAACCAACAGAACCTGGGTAAATGATGAAGATGCAATGAAGTTGTGTATTCTCTATCTCTTAGAATTTTTCATTTGTCCTTCAGAGAAATACCATGTTGGCTTTGTAGATCACTTTAGGTTTTATTTGGTGGTATCTGGTCAGTAAGAGACATACCCATGGGGTATTAAGTCTTACAGACAGTTGATGGAATCTGTTAGGCATAGGCTAAATCCGTTTGTACATTCTTATCTCATACGAGTTTTTTCACTAGCCATGCAAGTATGGTTGTATGAATATTGCTCTACAGTCAACACTGACATAGCTACGAGGAGTGCTAATTCAATCCCTCGCATACTTAGCTGGTCAGCTAGTAAGGGTCAGATTTGGTTGGCTGCCTTTGAAGAAAAAATGATCAAGCCTGAATGGATCAAGGTAAAATGGGTTCATTTATGATTCTACAGTTTACCTACAAAATATCTACATTTATTCTACATGTTCTGCCTTAATCAAACTAATTGGTTTTTTTCTTATTCAGTTCACCAACATAAGTGAATCCCCTGAAGAGATTGCAGCCATGTCTTTCCTGACAAAGTTGAGTACACAGTTTAAGAGATTGAACATAATTCTGAGGTTCCCAATGCTGATGTTCCTCCGTTAGAACAAAAAAATTTCAATTGGAGAAGAGGATAAGGAGTCTATTCTTAAAAATACAATCAAACTAGAAAGAGGCATTGAAAAGGTAATATGTATAATACTGCTTCTGTTTTTTAATGTATTTTAAGAGAAATTCTGAAGTTAACAATGTATTTTTTTGTAAAATGTAGGTTGATCAAAATCTTACGAATTTTAAGAAAGATGTCTTTGAAGAGCTCGGTAGCCTTCGAGTGCTAATAAACGAGTCTGTCAAGACTGTTTTGTAGTTGATAAACAATCAAAATGACCAAGTTGATGCAAAGGTAAGATTTAAATTTTATTTATATAACAAAACAATTTATGGCACCTCTAAAACATATATACAAACTAATATAAAACTTCCAGTTTGCTGGTAGTTCAACAAAAAATAATGACCAACAAAAAGACATGAACAATCAGCAATTTCAGTTCAATAGTGGGGAATAAGTGCAGGCCAGCACCAGCAAAATAGGTATCTACAAAATATCTACACTTTATTTACAATTAGCTACAGAATATCTACAACATATCTACAATATGTCTACAAAATATCTACAAAATGTCTACATTATATATATAGAATACATACATTTCAATACAACATTTGGAATTTGTTAACAGATAAAAATAAAATTCAAATAACACACCTACATATCTCCTTAATCTGTCAAGACACTATTATCCAGTATGATTCAACATTTTTAATGGAAAAAATAGAACATGTTGAAGGTGCAATTGGTCAAGAAAATCTTCCAACACATGTTGATTTATACACACATTTTGAAGGTGCAGCTGATGAAGAGAATTCAGGTATGAATTGTATTTCAGATAAGATATACATTGTGTTACAGAGAGAGAAGATATGAATGCACAGTCTCCAATTCACGGAGTGACAGTAGCAGCTCAAACATAACAGGTGAATGAGGAAGATGACAATGAAGGTGCAGAGGCACAACATGTGAATTTAGGTGATTCAGAAGAATCCGGAGGTGGAAGAAGGAGGTTACACTCGATGATTTCGATCTGCTTGAAGACTTATCCCAGTTGGTTAAGTTTGCTGAGCCCATACAAGATGATGTAACACATATGCATCCAGTTAGAACAAGGCAGCCGGGAAAGCATGCCCGATCACCATTTTTCTCTCTATACAGTTCTGGTGGCAGCACCTCAGTTGGACCTCAAATTTTCCACCTCAAACACCCATTTACTACTGTTATTGGTGAAGATGCAGATCCTGAGGTGTTGGATCAATTCAACAAGTGGTTATACCACGGTACTAACAAAGGTTCAAAGAGGTTAGAATGCACAATTTCCAGCATTCATCTTTTACATATCCACTTCATTCTGCAATTTTTTTTTTTGATATCTATTTGTTTTTATAGGAGGAAGGTTCCCTATTCCATAAAGGACAACCAAATTAAGTCATGGTTAGACCTTGGAGTGGAAAAGGTTGACAAGAAGGAGTGGTTCTTTTCCCTGGCAAACCCTGGACAACGCCTCACCGACTCGGTAAGAATCAGTATACCCGATTTGTAGATATATTGTAGATATATTGTAGATATGATTCTATATGCTTTGTTTTCAGTTTGTAGTGTAATTGTAGTTATATTTTAGATTATGTATAATATTTGAAGACGACTTTTAGTTTAAATTGTAGATATGTTGTAGACATCATTGTAGATCCTGTGTTTTCTGTTTGTAATGTAATTCTATGTATATTGTAGTTTTGTGTAGATTATTTAACTGCTTGTAGTGTAATTCTAGGTATATTGTAGTTTTGGATAGATTATTTAAGGATGACTAGTAGTATAAATTTTAGATATGTTGTAGATATGATTGTAGATGCTTTGTTTCAGTTTGTAGTATAATTGTAGTTATATTATAGTTTTTGTAGACTATCTGAAGTTGTCTTGTTGTATAAATGCCAACTGTTTTTGTTTGCAGCACATTGATGTTATAATGTATTACTTGAGGAAAATAGGCAAGTATGTCCCCACAGTGAATCAATCTGCAATCTCTCTTGTAATATTTCAAACAATCTGTTGCAGTTCATATATTTACCTACCCACAGTGAATCAATTGAGCTTCTAATATTTCATTATATATACAACAACATGAAAAAGGGTCATAGCCCGACATGTGATAGTAAGGGAAGAAATACAAGAGAAGCTTCCACAGTATCTGTTATCAACCTCTAATCCTAAATCACAACAATTCAATGCCTAATCTCTCTCGCCAAGTCAATTACATGCATGTTGGCTGATAGCTAATGCTTGTATAATGAGTACCGGTATTGAAACTCGAGTACTAATCGTGATAGAATTAAAATTTCGAATCTGCCTCTGGCAACATGTCAGAGACAATCTTCAACCTATCTATTATAAACCAAAGAAAGTGAGGTAATTAGTTCTTCTTTGGTACAACACACTTGACTTGGACAGCCAAAGTCTTGAAAATATTAGGGCATGGGTCCTTGTTTGGCTCGTCAAAAACTTCTCTCTCAACTGGGATAGAACATGTGTGTTTTCCCAAACAATACTTTTCTGCTACTTTAATACTATTTGGTGAAGTGCAATTTCCCAGGTACAAATTTCCACATGCACCATCTGGATCACCATAACTAGCAAACTCAACCTTTTCGATCACGTTATCGTCTGGGCAAGTTAAATGAGCTCCTGCTTTGAGCTCTTCTACAACGGCGCGAAATTTATTTCCAGATCTCTCCCAATACTTAACGTTTGGAGGATGATATTCGGTAATCATACTGCAGATTGTATCTCTGTTCACTGTTGTTAGTTGGATTGTTTCTGGGTGACCTCCAGTTTCTTCAAAAACAACTAGGAGATTATTCTTTGACTTCAAAAATGCTCTTGGAATATGATACCTGATCAATTCATAATTTTCATATTTGTTATCATATTTGACCAATTGATATATTTAGTCTCTTTTTGGGGGGTTGGGGGGGGGGGGAANAATACTTACTCAGATTGACTGGGCTGTCCAAGAGGAGAGAGGAAAGATGTCCAGTAACGACCAAGGTTTTTACCATTGACCCACATCATACCTTTTTGCATTTTGTCCATTCTCAAGGCCACTGGATCCGTGCCTTCTGGGGCATCAAAATATGTCTGAAACCCACAAAAGAAAAAGAAAATATATATATATATAATTGAACATAGGATCAATAAATTAAATTCTTAGATCAAAATACTACTTCATCCGGTCCACAATAAGTGACCAATTTGCTTGTAGCACGCCCATTAAAAAAAATACTAAATCATATACAAAACTACCTAGTATGACTAAACTACCCTTAATTAAATATTTAATGTAAGGAGTAAGAAAACTTTTTAGGGATATGTACATAAGGGTAATTTTATAAAAACAAATTAAATTCTTTCTTGATTATATGAATGCACACTTATTTTGGACAAAAATAAAAAAGCAAACTGGTCACTTATTGTGAAGCAGAGGGAGTATGCATGAATGATATTAACTAACAAAACAAGAATTCTTGAACATCAAACAAAAGGCGCAACGATTTGGGCATATTGTTGCCGAGAAAAAAAGGACAATCCGGTGCACTGAGCTCCGGCTATGCGCGGGGTCCAGGAAAGGGCCAGACCACAAGGGTCTATTGTATGCAGTCTTACCATACATTTCTGCAAGAAACTATTTTCACGGGTTGATCATGTGACCCATGACAGCAACTTTACCAGTTACGCCAAAACTTCCCTCTCATTGCGCACAGAAAGGTTCGGTAAAATAGATATCTTTGTGTCTCTCTTTCTCTCTATATATGAAGGTACAAACTACCTGCATAAGAGTAGAAAAACACTACGAAGCTTCATTATTATCTAGGGTTTTTAGGGTGATAGTGGCAAAAGTGATACATAAGTCATCTTTTTCTGGCATTCTCACTCTATATGGGTCTTCAATTCTATAGAATACATTGCCACCAGTGGCGCGAAGCCATAAATTTCTTCAAAGACGTTCAAATTTGAAAAAGTAAAAAGAATTCCCGATAAATATTACTCAATATATATAATATACCTCCAAAACCTATTATTTTACTTATATAAGAGTGGTCAGCTAACCATTATTAACTAAATTTAGCTTCGCCCCTAATTGCCACATTGGATACGTATTCTTGATGGTGAGAAATGTAAAAAATTGCATAATGGAACTTAAGAAAAAAAATCTAATTAAGCTTACTTTCAACCAAGTAACAGGTCCTGGTGGAGGGCCAGTTAAGGAAGTCCATTTCACTTTCTTTGCACCTTCTTCTGTGAATAATTGTTCTCTTTCTCCATATACACCAACCTGAAATAAAGATTTTTTACTAGTGAATTTAACATTTGATTTAAAAAACGTTGTCAAGGATTATTAAATAATTACTAAATATGTGTGAATATATATATGTATACCTCATGTCCCCAAACATTCAAAGTGATATCAAGAGTTCCAGCCATTAAACCTTGAAGTGTCACACCACGGGGTCCTGCAAATCTCTTTTCCATATAGGCTCCGCTATTCTGTAAATATATTGATCATGAACATTAATTCTCTTCTGTCTTTTTATTCTCTTTTATTAGCTCTCGACGGGGTGGTCCGACCAGTTTTGTGGTCTAAAGCCAAGCTTTGAGGGAGGCCTTAACTTTTTTTTTTTTTGAAAAATTATTTATTTATTTGAAGTCTATTTTTCTAGCGTTTCTTAGACACAAAGTTATTAATATTTTTCTGATAGTAAACAACTACTAGTAAGTCTTTCTTAACTGACAATATAGCTAATCCATTTAATCTTTAGTGAGATATTATTGATCTTATGTGAGATTTATCTGTATTGATCTTAATATAGACATTAGAAAAAAATTTATTTTTTTATTTGACCGAGTGTATCAATTAGATTGTTATCTTCTAATTGTACTATTTTTCTTAATATTTTTTAATTCCGAAAATAAATCTAAACCATTAATATCGAATTGATTAATATGCTTTAAGGAACAATCAAGATTAAGATAATATTTTAAAAATTTTCATCATCTAGTGATCTTAGAGTGAAAAATATTTTCATATGCTTCAAATTGTTCAAATCCATTTTGAAGTGAAAAAAATAGTCTTTTCTACTATGTACAAAATAATTAACTCCAAAGGTCTCTTTAAAAGATTTTGAGATTTATTATCAACATTCTCATCAAATTGTTACTTCCTGTATATCATATGTTTCGTACGAAATTGGAGCTTGATATTCATTTTAAGTGCAATTTTCTTGGCAGAAATCACAGCAGTTGCAAATCCTTCTTTTCTATACTCGTTCAAGAAAGAAATCAATTTTTTTTCAATCCTTTTCTTAAACTTATACATAACCTATTAGGTGTAACAAAAAATGGGGCCCCTAAAGCAGTTATTTTACTTGCTCTATGGAAGGGCCACCCCGGGGACTCGAGTTCGAGCCTTAAAAATAAATAAAAAAATTATTAAGAAAGAAATAGTACCGGATATCCAACTGTTTCAGCTAAAAGGGTGATGTGATTAATTCCAGGTTTCAAGACGACGGGTTGCCGGAAGAGGAAGCTCTTCTCGATATTGTTCCCATGCCCAAACCCTAAAAATATGTAATTCCGAAACAAATATTAAGCAAATTTTGGTATTGCAAAAATAAAGTTTCTCATCAATGGCTAACCAATATAAAATGAGGGCGTATTTGATACAACATAAGACATTTTTCACAAAATATTTTCGCAAAATGACTTATTTTTCGAAAATACATTTTTCTGAAAAATATTTTTTAGTGTTTGATTCAAAATTAGCATACCGAATAATGTCTGATGAAAATTTTGAGTATTAAAGATCGAAACAAATATTTTAGTGCTTGTTAAAGCATGAAGGAAAATGACTTCTATCCAAAAGTATGTCCCTAAAAAATATTTGTTGTGAACCAAACATCAGAAAATGAGATAAATAGTTTATCCAATAATATATTCTGATATATCACACATAGGAGTAGCAACGGGTGGGTCGGCTCGGATATGGTTCGGGTCGAAACAGATAACGGAAAACGGAGAAATCATCCAACCCGACCCATATTTAACACGGGTAATAAACGGGTAACCGGCGGATAAAATGAGTCACCATATTATCCATTCATGACTTCACATTAGCCTCATGCTCTAATATGAATTTGCTGCCCCTTGCAACAGAAGAACATTAATGAAATAATTTTCCAATAATTGTATTATCCATATTTTACCCATTGATTACTCATTTTTCTAATGGATAATATGGGTAATTATTCACATTCAACTCGATTTAAAAAAGTCTATTTTTAATAGATTGATTAGCTGAATAACTATTATTTTTAACTGTCTTGCAAATCTCACACACCAAAAGAGAATGTCACAAGGGTATTTGTATAAGAAAACCTACCAATATATTGTCCATTGACAAAGCCAACCAATGCATGGCCCATACTTGCAATTTGCAATATAGGGAGAATATCAGGTCTCATTGGCAAGTCACGTCGATCAAGGTTGATGCTGTGTTACGTTATACAAGAATAAAAGTATTTAGAGTAAAGTCGAATAATTAAATGAAAACAATATCAAATAGATTAAGTTAATTACCTTGTGCTGTACCAAGCATAGTCAGATTTATCTTTGGTCAAACTGTAAAGTTCCATAGGATCCCTGTTCTTCAGTGCCAAATCATGTATTGTTGGTACTTTTTCTTGATAGATTTCCCATTTTAGATTCTTTGCTTTCTCCGACGGAACAAAGTTCCTTGAATTATGTTGCGAAACAACCTGTATATTATAATTTTTTACTATGATAAAAAGAAATTCTAAAATATTTAATTATATCAATTTTCTGATTATCTTGATTCTTGACATAAAGTAGGATTCTTACCGTTTGTGTGTTGTAAACGACGGTCTTACAATCAGCGAGAATGCTAATTGATTTCTCAGGCAAGTAATATTCTGCTCCCCTAAATGTAATGTTGGATGGTAACTTTGTGTGGTTGTTGGTCAAGAAGGCAGCGCACATATGGTCAGGTCCAGGTCCAGACTTCTCATAGACAGTAATCTACATTTTTTTTATCAAACATGTAAAATTCCATACTCAAGTACATAATATTACTATTACTATTATTAAATTTAAGTTTTATACACTGATAGTATAATTTTTGTTTGCAAAAGTAATTAAGTTATCACTCTATTGTTCATGTTACCATATGACATTTGCTTAAATAGTTGTCGGGTTGCTTGATGGTATAAAAAATTATAGAACTTACTATAAATTACTGCTAAATGTTCGTTAAAAAAGCTGGTTATGAGTTGATAGAAATCCTTAATCACCTCAAGATTCTCGTTAATCTTTTGTACAGTGGGAGTACCCCAAAGAAGAGCTCTTCTCGACAATCTCAATGCCCTGTGCAAGTCTCTCAAGTGACTCCATTTGGGATCCCTCATTAAACCTAATAAGAAACATGTACTCAACCTTTAATTAAATCAAATTAGTAATTGAATATTAAGTATTAATTTGTCGTACTTTCAAAAGAAAGCTTAAGATGAGTCTAATTACCAAATTCATCAAGAGGGGCCTCATCATAATAACGAGTAGTCACGAAAGAAGAGCTTGTTCTTCCAAAGTTAGATCCACCGTAGTACTGGAAAACAAAAATGAAACTAATATTACATAATGTTCAAAGCTTAGATGGACTATAGACTAAAGGTTACGTAGGGGTGTACAACCCGAACCGAAAACGGCATCAAATCGAAAAGTCAAACCAAACCGATTAAAAAATTTGACTTGATTTAGTTTGATTTGGCTTGGTATTGAGTAAAAAAATTTGAATCAACCCGACATATAAATATATATAATTTCTATATATACTTTTAAGTTTTTATATAGAATTTTCTTTAAAAAATATCTAGAAATATTTGGAATTCTCTTAGGGGAAATAATATGTAATAAAATATGAAGTGCTCCATATTTATTAACCGTAAATAATGGGTTGTATGATCACTTTCTTATCAAGTCTTACTGAAATTCGTCAATCTCTTTGTTCTTCCATATATTCATATCATATGTTAAGATTTGTTAAATTCTTATATCTTTTTCGAATGTGAAGTGATTATTAATATTTAGGTATCATATTAATTTTTATATTTAGTTACTAAATTTGGTTAACCTGAAAGTGTACATCAACGAAAAATTATTGTCAGACGACTAAAAAAATAACTATTATGTTTTACTAATAAATTATCCCATAAGAATATTTTAATCAATACTATGTTTGTCAATTTTTTATATTTGTACTAAATATATATTTACTTATCAAATATTTAGCAAAGTAAGATTGATATAATATATAAGTAACAAAAATCCAAAAACCCGACAAAACCGAATCAATCCAAACCGATATAGTTGTTTTGGTTTGACTTTTCAAAACCGAACCAACCCTGTTCATGTACACTCCTAGTTTATCAAAACCGAACCAACCCGGTTCATGTACACTCTTAATTTATCAAAACCGAACCAACCCGATCCATGTACACCCTAGCTAGTTACGTTGATTAAAAAATTAAAGCATAAAAAAGAATACCATGTAATAGTTTGTAAGAGTTCCATTCTTCGCAAAGAAACGAGCCACAGAAAAGGCAATATCTTCTGCTGATCTTTGTGCTGGAGGATCTCCATAAGTTCTATACCTGCACTTCATTTCTGTAATATTAGCCGTTTTAATAAAGACATAAAACCACCAATTATATTAGACAGATATATATGTCTATGGACAACGTAGGTGAACTTTTACGTTATCAGTACAATTTAATTTGTATACAAGCTGGTTACTTGCCTTATTTTCAAGATTATTTATTTCATCATGGGAAGTTTAACCTTTAATTGCCTTTAACATAATTTGATAGCGTAAAATGTTACTACGCTAACCATGTATATTAACTAGACAAGCTGTGGTGGAAAAATATATTTATTCATCAGCCAAGGGCGGCCCTTCAATAAAGCAAGTAAAGCAACTGTTTTGGGTCCTATAATTGTGGGGGCCTATTTTTGTTACACCTAATAAGTTATGTTTAAGTTTTAAAAAAGGTTATGTGGAGTGTAAACGTTCTATTTCTTTCTTTGACAAATATAGAGAAGAAGAATTTGCGATTGCTAAGATTTTGGCCAAGGAAACTGCACTTGAAATGATATCGAGCCCAAATTTCTTTAAAAATATGTGATTTATAGGAATTAACAATTTGATGAGAATGTTGATAATGAAATCTCAAAATCTTTCTAAGAGTCCTATAGAGGACGGGTTATTCACACTTCATTTGATGGAACAAATTAAAAGCCAAGCAGCAGGTTCTAAAGGTTTTCCCTAAAAAAATAGAGATATCTCCTACGTTACCCATCGATTGCTTTTGCACATAGTAGACAAAGTTATTTTTTCACTTCAAAATAGATTTGAGTAATTCAAAGCATATGAAAATATTTTTGATTTTCTATTTAGCAGTAAAAACTAAAATCACTAGCTAGATGATGAATATTTAAAAAAAATATTGTCTTAATCTTAAGTGTTCCTAGAGGTAAGGCCCCTCGTAAAATTTACTTTTAGGTCACAAAATTCGTGAGGCCGCCCCTGTCATTAGATAACTTACAAGGTAATTATAGATAAATATGTAGAATAAGCATCAATTGATAGCCTGAAATAAATGAATTTTTCAATATCTTAAGTCATATTAGACATTAAGAAGATTGTACTTACTGGGCAGTCCAATTTTCAGTCCACAAAGAAGGTTTGTTGGGACCATTAGTGCCTGTGAATGTATCCCCACAATGCCTTCCATTGCATGTGTTTATCTGCAGAAATAATAGGGAGACAAAAAAATTAGAGTTTTTACTTCTTCTTTTTAATAAAAGAAAAAGAAAAAAGTTTACTACTTTTGGTTGCCTTCTAGTGAAATGTTACAAATCATTTACCACAAGAAAATGGACATTACCACAGATGGAGGGGCATCCTTTTGCTTGCACATGATCCAGGGGACTCCATTGTATAATCCCACAGCCATATTTGCTGCCCACTCAATATATTTCTTTCCATTCTCTCTATAAGCAAGTTGGACATTGTTGTACTCATTTTCTATCTGTCACATGAATTATACGTTATTGTTAAAGATATAATTAAGTAAATAAACGTCCACATATCAAGAAGCGACTGGAATTGAATTAGGAACAGACCTGAGCCAAGATAATGGGACCTCCTTGAGGTGCAAACAATTTCTCCTTTTTCATCAACTCAATTACTTTTTCTGCGTATTTTTTCATGTGGTACTGCAAGGTGTAGGAAAAATAAAAAGGGGCAACAAAATGACTTAATTAGTCATTAAGAAGTAAGTACGTTGCTCCCTCTATCCCAATTTATGTGATGCAGTTTGGGTTACGAGAGTCAAACATATTTTTCTCTGACAGTGATTCTTTTTATATGCCTTTTAAATAATTCAATTTGTTAATTGCAGTGGCTTATATGTAGTTTTCAAATATGTATTTCAAAAACTTAAAGATCCGAATTCGCCGATATTTGACTCTAGAAATCCGAACTGCATGGCATAAATTGGGATGAACGTAATAATTACGAGCATTTTATATGTTTTTGCATGCATGAACAAAATTGTGATTACATACCACGAATGGCTCGTTATAAGAACGGAATGTGATATTTTTAACCTCTCTTAGCCAGTATGGGAACCCCCTGTTTCATGAACAATATTCAATAGGCCATAATCAAAATAAGGACAGATAAAATAGTGAAATTAACACTGTATAAAGAGTTAATATAATTAAATAGAGCTAATATTGTGTATACCCTGAAGTCCATTCTGCTTCAATATAAGGACCAATTCTCAGAGTCACATATAGGCCCTGTTTACCTATTTCCTTGATGAATTTAACAATGTCATAATTTCCTTCAAAGTTGAACTGCATAAAAGCTTAAACATTTAGACCAGAGTAGAAAGGCAAGAATTCTAGAAAGAGATTTTAATTATAAAGGAAAAAGAAAAAGAAAAAGAAAGTGCAAAGTACTTGCGGAGCCGGATCTAGAATTTGTTGTTTATAGCTTTCTACAACGACCTCAAGTAAATTTACAATAGTCATTGGATTTACATACGATTTGAACAAAAGGTATTAGGTTTACGTGAACTCATATGCCGCACAATGAATCTGCCCCGAGTACTTGAGTTATATAAATCTTAATTCGCCTCCGAATCGGAGGATAGTGTTTATTACCTGGCCTTGAATGGGCTCGTGAATGTTCCAAAATACATAAGTCTGCACCAAATTAATACCTCCTTCTTTAGCTTTCCTGATAATGTCTGGCCACATCTGAAACAAATTTCCAATCAATAATTTAGTTTTGTGAGTTCTCAAAAAGAAAAAAAATGTAACGTAATAAGTTGATAGTATTAAACGTGTCAAAACCAAAAGACTGGAAATCCATGAGAATTTTTAGTTACCTCAGGAGGGCTGCGAGGATAGTGAATAGAACCAGAAAAGAACAATTCTCTGTTTCCATTGACGATTAATGAACGACTATCGTAAGTGACACCACGTGGCTTTTCGGCGGCTCCGGTCGCCGATGAAATCAACGAGATCAGGAGGGCTAAAGTTAATAATATCTGATTTTGTTTAGCCATTTTATTTTTTTTCAAGTAGTAATATTTTATTTTTAGTTTTGGATAGTGAATGTAAATGCAAGAGATAAGAGATGATGGCTATTTTGATGCCGGCAGAACCATTCTTGAATTATCCTATGCAGTGTAAAGAGAGTAATTTACTGTTTTTAGCTAACAATTACCCTATATCGGTAATTATGGGGCTTGCAGGATTTCTCGTATTTTTCACGATCTATACGCTTTTGTGTTTTGTTACATGCTTGTGGTTTTCTTTAAATTCTACATACATCTCTCTCCTCCCACCCCCACCCCTTTTTTCTCTTTCTTTTTGTTAAATTATAGAATTTAACTTACTTTCAGACTTTCTCTTTCTTTTTGTTAAATTAAAGAGTTTAACTTACTTTCAGATTTAACTTATACACGATGGAGGCTACAAAATAATTGACTTAACTTATACACAGTGCACACATAGTCGAATCCAAAATTTAGATTCCGTATGTTCAAACTTTAAGGTTTTTAACACTGAACCTGTTGTATTTTTAAAGTCATAGGTCAAACCTACCATTTGTTGTAATTTTTATGAATTTTTACACATAAAATTATGCTCCACGACGAAAGTAAGAGATTCAGATGAACCCGATGATCATACTCTACCTCCGCTACCGGGTGCACACTTCAGTTAAAATTGCACTAATTCGGAGTACTTTTCTGCGTCTTATAAGTTCGATTAGACCAATAACTAAATTGTTGGATTCACTTTCTGTCTTTTCATGATAAATTTGCAACCCCGTGTCATATGGTGCACGGCTACTATGCACACGAGGGAATGGGTGAGCATAGCCTTATATAATTTGAAGAAACATTTAAAAAATCGCTTGTGTGTTATTGTAATATCTCTCACGAGTATATGCATCGTAATCTTGTACCTGCATCGGTACTCAAAACAATACTGATATACTCAGGGCGGCTCAAGCGTATGTGAGGCCTTAGGCAAAAGTTTAATATGGGCCTAAGTATTTATAAGAACGTTATAATATATATTTTTATTTAAAACTTATTCTTCTAAATATTGGTACCAAGATGGTTTTGAATAACCGGATACATATTTTCTTGTTATATTTATATTTTTAAAAAAATTAAACAATATGTACAGAGTAATATTAATAAAATTATAAATAACAAATGAAAATAACACTAGAAAAAATTAGAATGATATTACCCAGTGACCGACTGATTCAAGAAGTTTGAAGACATTGATTCCAAAATATCTAGTTGTTTGCTTGTTGGAGTCTTGGAGAAAGAAAGAAATCCGATAGAAAGAACTAAGAAGATGAGCATGAATAAAGAGGAATGAAGAAGATATGTCTTCTAGAATATGAAGAATGAAATGAAATTAAAATGTTGGGTTGGGATTACTTGGGAAGAAGAGTAAAAAGTAGAGTTGTCAAATTAAATCGAAGTGACAACTATTTTTCTACTATTTTAAGCTTTACTTTATTAACATATCTAAAAGTTTTTCTTTCTTTTTATATAAAAAGTACAAAAGTTCTCTCTCTCTCTCTCTTTAAATATATACATTAATATTTTTAAAGAAAAAACCTATGAGCTTATTCCTAAAAAATGGGGACCATGTGGGCCTAAGGCACTTGTCTTACCCCATACATTGTTAGAGACGACCCTTGATACAATCACATTAGTATAAAGCACATGCATATGACACTTAGTAAAAAATGGGACCCCCAGAATTGGAGGCCTAAGGCACTTGCCTTACCCCATACACTGTTAGAGACGGCCCTTGATACAATCACATTAGTATAAAGCACATGCATATGACACTTAGTAAAAAATGGGACCCCCAGAATTGGAGGCCTAAGGCACTTGCCTTACCCCATACACTGTTAGAGACGGCCCTTGATACAATCACATTAGTATAAAGCACATGCATATGACACTTAGTAAAAAATGGGGCCCCCAGAATTGGAGGCCTAAGGCACTTGCCTTACCCCATACACTGTTAGAGACGGCCCTTGATACAATCACATTAGTATAAAGCACATGCATATGACACTTAGTAAAAAATGGGGCCCCCAGAATTGGAGGCCTAAGGCACTTGCCTTACCCCATACACTGTTAGAGACGGCCCTTGATACAATCACATTAGTATAAAGCACATGCATATGACACTTAGTAAAAAATGGGGCCCCCAGAATTGGAGGCCTAAGGCACTTGCCTTACCCCATACACTGTTAGAGACGGCCCTTGATACAATCACATTAGTATAAAGCACATGCATATGACACTTAGTAAAAAATGGGGCCCCCAGAATTGGAGGCCTAAGGCACTTGCCTTACCCCATACACTGTTAGAGACGGCCCTTGATACAATCACATTAGTATAAAGCACATGCATATGACACTTAGTAAAAAATGGGGCCCCCAGAATTGGAGGCCTAAGGCACTTGCCTTACCCCATACACTGTTAGAGACGGCCCTTGATACAATCACATTAGTATAAAGCACATGCATATGACACTTAGTAAAAAATGGGGCCCCCAGAATTGGAGGCCTAAGGCACTTGCCTTACCCCATACACTGTTAGAGACGGCCCTTGATACAATCACATTAGTATAAAGCACATGCATATGACACTTAGTAAAAAATGGGGCCCCCAGAATTGGAGGCCTAAGGCACTTGTCTTACCCCATACACTGTTAGAGATGGCCCTTGATACAATCACATTAGTATAAAGCACACGCATATGACACTTAGTAAAAAATGGGGCCCCCAGAATTGGAGGCCTAAGGCACTTGCCTTACCCCATACACTGTTAGAGACGGCCCTTGATACAATCACATTAGTATAAAGCACATGCATATGACACTTAGTAAAAAATGGGACCCCCAGAATTGGAGGCCTAAGGCACTTGCCTTACCCCATACACTGTTAGAGACGGCCCTTGATACAATCACATTAGTATAAAGCACATGCATATGACACTTAGTAAAAAATGGGACCCCCAGAATTGGAGGCCTAAGGCACTTGCCTTACCCCATACACTGTTAGAGACGGCCCTTGATACAATCACATTAGTATAAAGCACATGCATATGACACTTAGTAAAAAATGGGACCCCCAGAATTGGAGGCCTAAGGCACTTGCCTTACCCCATACACTGTTAGAGACGGCCCTTGATACAATCACATTAGTATAAAGCACATGCATATGACACTTAGTAAAAAATGGGGCCCCCAGAATTGGAGGCCTAAGGCACTTGCATTACCCCATACACTGTTAGAGACGGCCCTTGATACACTCACATTAGTATAAAACACATGCATATGAAACTTACTATTTGAAAGTATTTTTTAAAATTTAATCTTTTGAACAATCTACTAAAAATTTTAATATAAAATTTATGGCTCACACTATTTTTTTATGTAATTACTTTGCTAAGTATATAATTTCAAAGAATTAATGAATTGATGTTCAAATTTATGCTAGAATTTGATAATTTGAAAATTACCCGAAATATTGGATATATGAATCTACCCATCTTAAAAAGGGAGAAGTGTACAAATAATCATTCTTAGGGTTGTTATTTAGATATTAACCAATCTTTATTTTGTCTTTAAAAATTGAACTAAAAATCTTAAATCAGGACATTGGTGTCCTGAAAAATTGAATTAGAAAACTGAAATTCATGACACATTGGCTAATTTTTAAATAGCAGCTCATTAGAGTGGCTACCTAGTGTCATTTCTACTCAATCTCTAAAGTCCTAGCCCAGCCCATTTGCATCCTTTTTAATTTGTTAACCCACTATGAATAGCTTCCCGCCGAGCACTTTCAATCTCCCTCCAACTTCAGTCTTCAACCAAAGATCCCAAAAGAAAGAGACAGTGTAATAAGGAAACAAAACCCTATCCTAATTCCCAAACTTCAATCCTCAGTTTCTCAGAAAAAAATGTCGAAATTAGATCACCAAGAAGACCTGGATCTCCTTCTCTCTCTACCAGATAGGGTTTTAGAAACCCCTCCAGCTTCTCCTTCATCTCATTTCCCAGGTAAATGTCCAAAACATGTGTTGGGGTTTATTACAACTAATCCCCTATTGTGGGTTTTATACTCATGTGTTTTGTTCAATTCACATGTTTTTGCTGTAATTAGATGGAGCCGAATAGAGCTGAACTTTCAAGAAACGAAATCATTTATTATTTATTTCACATCAAAGACTGAACTTGCACAATTATTTGATTTTTATGATTTAGTCCTTAATGTTAAAATTTTGTCACAAAAACTATTTCAATGCTATAACGGTGCACTCACTGAGCGAGTAGCATATACTAGACTTTACTTGATTTGGAATTAAGTTGTGGTTTATTATTTGATGTTTCTGGATAAAAGTCTGTTGGATTGGAAAATGTCTTTTTTGTTGAAGTTTTGTGGGTTGTTTTGAAAAGTTTGTATCTTTTTACAGATTATTTGTCGGATGATGGATCGCCAAAGCGAGTGGGGGAGGCAGATATGTCTGTCTTTAGAGATGCTGTTCAGGATTGTCTTGATTATGATACTGAAATTGCCAAAAAAGCTGTCAAATCAAAGCATACCATGGGGTCAAGTGATCCTGAGGTTGAAAAGTTTTCAGGTTTGCGAATTCGGTATGTTCTTTGAGACTTATGGTTATGGGTGCATATCCAATGGGTTCTTGTTGCATTCTGATTCATTATTCATTTTCCTGTAGAGTGCATAATCAGTCTCTATCCGCTATTATTAGAATTTGAATGATGTTGGGTTTTTAATATTTCAATATGTTCTGCAAGACTAGTCACTTTCAGATGATTGTAATAAAAGTTACCTTACATTCAAATTCTGATGAGAGGAAGTCCCAATTACAGATGAATGCTTTGTTTAGATACTGAACTGGCAACTAATATTTCTCCTTTCTTTTCCTTTTACTCAGAAATCAACTAGTTTCAGCTGTTGAACTGAGCAACCATTTTGCTGATATTAGGTTCATCCGGTTATCAGCAATAAGGTATGTTTAGATGCTGACCGAGTTACTAGAGTAGTTTCTGTGGAGGACTATGTAATCATTTATTTTCCTATCTTTAAGGAATTCTCTAGCAGGCGACACCCTTTCTGGTTGTTGGGCAACTGTTGGCGTTTTAACTGAGAAGGGGCAACAAAGAACAAGTTCAACAGGGAAGAACTATGCAATCTGGAAAATGGGATCTTTGGATGAAAAAACTATTTCTCTTTTTCTTTTTGGTGATGCTTATCAGAAGAACTGCAATGAAAAGGCTGGTGCAGTTTTCGCCCTATTCAATTGCAGCGTGCGCAAAGACAACTTGGTATTGTTATCACTGCCTATCAATAAAATCATTTATGTTAAGATCTCAGGGTGGGTTGCTAAAACCTCTTTAATGCCCCTTGTCCAGGAAAATGGGTTTTCTCTGAGTGTTTATTCAGCCAGTCACATTTTAAAGATCGGCACTTCATTGGATTATGGAGTTTGCAAGGGAAAAAGGAAGGATGGGATGGCTTGCACATTAGTCATTAACAAGTAAGATCTCTAATTTTATGTGTTGTTACATGCTCATAGTCATAAATGGACTGAATACCTTCAGGCATAAGTACTAAAGAATTGCAAAATACAATAAGATGCTCAAAAGATCCATATTCATAAAACGTTTCGCTGTCTACTTGTTTATTTACAAGGGGGCATGTATGTCTCATCTGTGTTCTGGAGGCTGGCTCTTGATCTGTTGTTTTCTTTGGAAAGTCCAAAGTAATCCCTTGTATCAGAAACACTAGGATGATTGTTTTAGAGATCTCATAGACTTGGGGGTTGAAGGTGATCTTGCCTGGTCATACTAACATAGTAAATTGTACATGAAAACTTTGTAATCGCCAACATTTACACAAGAACAATGAAATACTACTGCTCATCACAGTTCTCATTTGGATAGCATTCATGTTGGTTGGTTTTGATTTGCTCCAACAATGATAGTTTGTGCTTTTCGATTTGGGTTGAGCAGATACTTTTGCTAGTCCATTCTGCCAGTACTCAAAACAGAATGTTCAGTTTAACAAATGTCTCATATCTATGTTGTAGTCTTCACAGGGCATGAGTGCAAGAATCTAAAGTTTAATCTTGTAAAAGAAGCTAATCATAAATATGAAATGGCTACTGTCTTTGGTTGGTTAAATTGTGAACAGAAATAAAAATCTTGCCTTTCTTTAGAAGAAGGAAAAGGGAGATACTCACATTCAAATTCCAGAGCTATTTTTGCAAATTTCATGCTCAAATCAGAAACACAGTCCAGAGCTATTTATGCAAATTTCATGAGCATGATTTGCCTTTTCTGGATGTTAGGAAAGAAATAGCATGTTTTTACAGCATTTAATTTTCTGCTCCCTTAACAAATCAGTTCTTACTGCTTATGCAGGGGATTTTTGGTAATCCTTCTTACCAAAAAATATTGTACCTATCATTGCATGTTGAATAGTCTAGTAATAACCTGTAATTTTGTTGCACTCCTTGTAATAGAACTTATGTTTTAATATAATTGCAGGCGGCGTGGAACATATTGCAGCTACCATAAGCAGGTAACCAATCTACACCGGTCCAGAAATACGTTGTTTACATTTGTAAATTAAGTCTGCTTGGCTGCAAATCTCCCCCTCAGGGGGGGGATTCTCTTTGACTGAATCTTGATTTACTATCCAATGAAAGAGAGAAAGAACTTATCCTGTTTTTATTACTTGTTCTTTTAGAGAACATCTGAGAAATACTCAAGTACAACAAGGGCTGAACTCAAAGGGGGGTGAGTTATTAACTTCTCAACCTCTCAATGCTGCATTTACTTGGATAACAAAGGATTTTTATATTGCTCAGGACTTACTTTAACCTCTCTAATTGCTGTTGGACTTCAAATTCAGGAACCTACGAACGGGTTTCAGAGATCATCTCAAGTCAGAAGGAATTTACATGGTTAACCCTTTAGCTGACAAGACAAACTTTACAAGGTCTGCAGCACCGTTGAAATTACTGTCTGTTGATGGATTGAAAAAGGCATTGAGGTTTGTTCAAAGTACTTAGTAGTGACATAGCTCTAAATTTAACAATTATTGGCTTGCATAGTGGTTATCTTCATTGTTCGTAGTCATTACTGACTTAAAAGACACTTATTTATGAACAGCAAAGCGGGGAAAGTGACTACCAATGTACACTCTCAAGGAATAAGGTTTCTTAGTCAAATTACAGGTTAAAACTTTACTACTTGGATCTAAGTACTCCTACATCTAGCAGGCATTCTTAATTATGTTTTTGCTCATTACAATTCTATTTGAGTTACAGGAAACTTGAACTCAAGTAATACCAAAGAATATATTACTGACCAAAATCAAGCAAAAAATACGACAAACGAAAGGTGAAAGACTGGAACAAAAAAGACTTCATTTTTTGACCTTATGTTGTGTTATCTCTTTTGGTGACAGAGTTATCTACTTTTTTCCAGGTCATCTTCCACCAAGAGAAAGAATCTAAGTGAAATCAGACCAAGTCATAGTTTTGAGCACAAGAAACCAAAAATGGGGCAGCAGCAGCAGCAGAATTCAGGACAAAAACCTGTGCAGGTTAAAGAAAAAATGATAGAACTAGACCTTGTCAGTTCAGATGATGAACTTTAGAGTTTACCATATACATGCTAAGTGTTTGTAATCATCTGGTTCTGACGTCCTGTTGTCTAATATATTCTTTTTTCTCTTTCATACAGTAAATTCTTAGCTTGTTGAAAATCAACTTTTACTCTTGTTACAATGGTGCTATCACTTGCATACCTAATTGCAGGTGACTAATAGCCTGTTTAACCAAGCTTCTCCAACTCCAAAAGATTTTTTTTTCATAACGGAGTGTTTTTTTTCAAAGTTTAAGTGTTTAGCTAAGCTTTTAGAAGAAAAAAAATTATTTTTAAGCAGAAGCAGAAGTAATTTTAGAGAAGTAGAAAAAAGTAACTTTTCTTTGAAAGAGAAAATACACTTAGAATTAGTTTTTAAAAATTTGATCAAACACTAATTACTTTTCAAATTAATTAGTCAAACATAAATTGATTTTTTACTAAAAGTACTTTTGAGAAAAAATATTCACTGATTATTACACTGCAGTATAAGAATCAAGTCGCTAAAAGTCAATTACAAGTAATCGTTCATAAACAGTGAAATAGTAACTCTGAGAATATATTTATAATATGTTATAAAATATATTAATAACATAAATTTTTTATATGTTATTGATGTGATTCGTACGAGGGTAGGTCATGCATGCACATGGGAGTTGGTTTGTCTCGAGGCCATGTGCACCCAAAATTCCTAACCTTGCCAAATATGTGTACGTTATGGAATTAAGATAAGTTTTATTAATATACAATTAGTTGAATGACTAAAGTCTTAGATTTGGATTCCCAAAAAGAGTTAGTAGGCAACTTAACCCTGTATTATTAGGGGCAATTAATTATACAAAATATGAATCTCATTAGGCGTTAGGTAGTGGTGTTGATAGTGAATACACAAAATTTTGAATTTAATCTTTGGCTTTTCCTTTTTATTTTTTCTGCAGAATCATATGCTTCTCTTTTTTAATAGGAAAAGTTTGTATATTATATTCGTTCGAAATGCTTAAGTTTTTTCATTAGCATTTATAGTGTAGGTTGACCTCTGCAACAGTTGATGAAATTACCCTTTAGTAAGGGAATGCTCTATGGCTTTTAAATTTTTGGAAATGGCCAAATTTCCTTTCTACTATTCGAAATTTTTTAATTTTGAACTCCGATCGACTCGATAACAATAAGGTCGGGATCCTAACTAGAGTAAGAATTCAAAAAGTAAATGCGGAAACAATAACAATAAAGAATTCAACAACTAGAATTAAAGTGCAAAAAATAAAGGATATGGGAAAATTCAAGGAAAGAATTTCAAGACCTTCCAAGAACGCAAGTTCTATAGCATTGACAAAATCCAAGCAATAACATTTTTGACTTATTGACGAAATCAAAAGCCTTTACTTAAAAACAAATCAAAACAATAGATTTGGATATTGACCCCTTTACGAGTAACTTGAGACAATAATTAATAACTCGTATTAATCGTCTTCTAAGAATACCACAAAGTAATCAATGATATCACAATAAAGAAGTTATCTTACTACACGAGGTTTATGACACAAGTTTGATTCGTTTCCTTGAACCACACATGAAAATATCTTTTTCTGACAAGTGGCAATGGAATTCAAAGTCAGAATTTCTATCTACTCTAATACGGTATTAAATTATGCGAATCATCTCAGGGTTTCAGGGAAAACCTATGTGGGGCATCTTTTGAATGTGGGATGCTCATTTAACCTCTGTATTCATTTTGTTCCTTATTTATCTGGGTGCATTGCGTTTTCAAAAGGTTCGAGCCATTATTTATGACTTATCGGGACTGGTCGGATCGATTTCCAAAAGTTCCGGATAAATTTGTAGGAAACTAGTGACTTAGGTGATTAAATTATTAATAGCATAAACTCTACTCATTCTTAATCTGCAATAAACGTGTAACTCATAACTCTAACGTACTAGTAAATTTTTTAGTGGACCACGAGGATCTCATTGCTGCCCTACCATATTATCTTTGTAATGCACGGATGCAGGGCTCATTTAAATATTTAACACCAATAAGGACGGCGGTAAAGTGATAAATACCCTTTTAATGTTAATTAGAGTTTTCGAATTCAAGCTCTGAATATGACATCGCTTTTGTTAGGGAGCGTTTTATTAAGACTTTAGTCGGACTCCAATACAAATATGTACTGAATACCAAATAAAAAACAAAAAATAATAATGTATTCTAACTTTGTGGCGTCTCATTTTCTCCCAACACCAACTTCTCATCTACCATGATTATTACATGTACCTTAATGGACACTCATGTGTTATCACCATGCATTTAGATTAGAACCAATAGTATAATATCATATTAAGATGAATCTCATTGCTTAATGGACACTCATATGTCATCACTCTTTTATAAGTTTAGTGCATATTGCTTATTATAGAAACGATCACTCGTAATTATTTGTCAATTAACCTGATTTTTTTATGCAGATTATTTGTTATAACGTAAAAATATTTTTTTTATTTGCACCAAAAGATGTGCCCGACCGGTCTATGAATGGATGAGAATCATGAGAGACGTGAATTCTAATTCGAACGTTGGCTAAAAGAAATTGGGTAAATTTTTTCCATCTAATTAACTTGACTCGCGAAATTACCCAATGCATCTAAGAAAGTTAAAACCTTTTCTTTTTAAGGAGAGTTAGTTTGGATTAAACGAATTTGATCGAAACCCTACCTCCTTGGCTCCTTGCAACGTACAATTATCATCTCTCTTCAACTTTACTTTGGAAAGAAGGCAAAAGTCGGGTTGGTACGGATTTTTCAATTATCAAACCAAATTAATGGTGTGTCGGGTTTTTAAATTTATAATTCAAACCAAACCAATAAAGTCGGGTTTTTCAATCTCGAACTTTTTCAGTTTTTTGGGGTTTTTTCTGGTTTTCGGGGTTTTTTTTTCCCGATAAAGTCTTTATAGCATAAATTATGTAATTTGTGCTCCAAATATTTCTTAAGTCATAGTAGAATACCACTATATAATGTATTTTTCAAGAAATTAACACAATAGTATAGGATAATTCAAAGCATTATACTAAATTATTCAATAACAAAGATAAAATTACATTAAACAAATATTGCTAATTAATAAACCATAATGAAAACTAACATAATCTGAAAATAGGTCATGCTAAAATAAGTATAGCTAATAAGTACTAATATTAATTATATAACTAAGCACTAAAGAAAAAGATAAACTAAGTTATGCATTTTCGTTATAAACCAATGTAAAACTAAAATAACTATCCAATACTTTCATCATTCCTAGTACTGAATTGAAGTTCTTTTGTTAGAATTGATATTGATTTGAACTTTGTTTGACTTACTATATTTATGGGCTATAAAATTTATTTACCATTCAAGAATGTTAAGTCTACACTTGAAATAATACGATAAAAATAAAACTGTGAAAAAGTTTAAGAAATATTTATAAATTACATTACAATAGATATTTATATGTATACAATATTTTTAAAATTATATAAATGTACTATCAGCTTGGTTCGGTTTGACATTTTTTAGTTAAAACCAAACCAAATCAAACCACATAGGGTTTCTCTTTTCCAGTTTATTCGAATTATCGGTTTGGTGCGTTTATCGATTTTCTTTCTACACTCATAATTCGGAGCACAAAATGAGTTATGAAATGCATAATATTTTCATGCGTAAACACATACATATAAGCTGAGTTGGATCATGGGATTATGTCAAACCGCAAACTCATTGTTGGATCCGCCACTATATGTACAGAGGCGGACCTATGACTTAGATTAGGTATCGGACCCCGTAAATTTGGCAGAAAATTTATATATATATTTGTATACCTTGAAAATGATTAATTTAAATCATTTGACACCCTTAACGTTAAAAACTTTTAGGGAACATTAATTGAACAGAATATTGTGCTCCTGTTATATTAAATTCCTGGGTTCGCCTATGTATGTATATATGTACAACATGACCTTATGTCCTTTTTCCCCCTTTTTATATTTCTTCTAGTTTGGTTGTTATGTGACTTGGGCCATTGCGTACGTTAATGTAGTTTTAAAAAGAATGCATGAACGAAATAATGGTAAGCTCTCATTGTTAATTAATTAGTCCTAACTCAAATCTTGATAAGAACGTTATAAGCTGAGCATACATCGACTTTGAGAATAAAATATAGAAGCATTCTCCATTCAAATATTGTAGAAATCTTTTCTTTATGCGATCATTTCTCGTATTATACTATCAGACTTCTCTATAACTGTCATCCTCGGTAATAACACTTTACTGTAACATTCAAATTTCTTTAAAAATTAATTTTTCATATTATGTTATAACATATTTTTTTTATAATAACACTTTATTATAACAGTAAAAAAAATATTCGAACAAACGAGCATGTTATAAAACGTTTTGACTATACATGAATTATACATTCATATATATTATTCATCTGTTGGATATTTTAAATTTAAATCATCTGTTGGATATTTTAAATTTAAATTTTAGGTTAATTCTTCTTTCTTTATAGTACCTACAAAATTTAAGGAACACCTGACAAATAAAATATCCCCAACTATTTAATTCACCAAGTTACCAAGTACGAGTTGTAATGGGAGTACATATAACTCCGTTAAAAGTTATTGTAATTTACTTCCTCCGGTGCATAATAAGTGATATTTTTTCTTCTTATTATGATAAAAATAAATATACTTTTACATAATTAAAAAGGAATTAATTTTATTTTTTTAAAAATTTGCCCTTACTTACATATCACAATGTGTCAAGATAACAATTAATTAAGAGCTATTTAACGAATATATTTTTTTTTTCTAGAAGTTCATATTTTCTTAAGGAGGGGGTGACAAAGATTAAAAAGTCACTTATTAAATATGGACCGGAGGGAATATAATATAGGTGCACACTTAAATGTTGATGATTAAGAGTTAAATATTAAAAAGTACTCCTTCCGTAATTGTTTACCAAAAACACAGGTCTCCGCAAAGTCGTAAGACCATGTATGGGGGTTGACGCCTGCCCAGTGCCGGAAGGTCAAGGAAGTTGGTGACCTGATGACAGGGGAGCCGGCGACCGAAGCCCCGGTGAACGGCGGCCGTAACTATAACGGTCCTAAGGTAGCGAAATTCCTTGTCGGGTAAGTTCCGACCCGCACGAAAGGCGTAACGATCTGGGCACTGTCTCGGAGAGAGGCTCGGTGAAATAGACATGTCTGTGAAGATGCGGACTACCTGCACCTGGACAGAAAGACCCTATGAAGCTTCACTGTTCCCTGGGATTGGCTTTGGGCCTTTCCTGCGCAGCTTAGGTGGAAGGCGAAGAAGGCCTCCTTCCGGGGGGGCCCGAGCCATCAGTGAGATACCACTCTGGAAGGGCTAGAATTCTAACCTTGTGTCAGGACCTACGGGCCAAGGGACAGTCTCAGGTAGACAGTTTCTATGGGGCNACCCATTAAGTGAATACGAATTCTTAGAGAAAAAACTCAATTTATCTTGACACATTAAAATATGTAATAATGAGCAAATTTTAAAAAAATAAAATTAATTTCTTCTTAATTACGTAAATATATACTTATTTGAAACCAAAATAAAAAAATAAAATGGTCAGTACAGGATACTTGTTAAACACACAAGCTAGCCAACTTTTTCTTATTCCCAATCGTACGTCTTAATGAAATTGTTATTAATGAGAAATAGCAGAGTAGGAAACTGGAATGTACCTTTAAAGAGTGTTTAATTTCTTTTTTGTTTGTAAAATTTATATGATGGTGGTTTGAATATTGGTTAATTAAAACTTTTCCATATTGGTTAATTGCTCTTTAAGTTTTATAAGAACACAAAATAACATCATTACGAGGTTTTTTATCCCAAGGACGTAAATATCGCCATGTCACAAAAGAGCAATCAATTTATCATGAATTTATTATTGCTAAATTCATTACTCTATATATTTTGCACTTTAAGGATGAGACATATTATTTCTTCACACAAATCTTTTAAAATATGAAAAATTACACCTATAACCTTATATCAAGAAGCGACTTTTACCTTTGAAGCGTTACTATTAAGAGAAAAATTTACTCAATTTATTTGGCATCTTGCTTGAAATAATGTATGCTAATATAGAAGTTGTAAAATTAAAATTTCATTTTCAAGTAATGAGCAAATAGGGTTACTTCCTTTATCCTTCTAAGTCAATCAAATTTTTGCAAAGGGTGTTAAAGTAGAGCCCGTTTGGATATAAGAAAAAATCACCTTTTTTCGATTTTATTTTACTTTTCTCCGAAATTAATGTTTGACCACAACTTTTCAAATTTTCATCTTGAAGATAAATTTTGGAATATTTTGAAAATTTACAAAATTTTGAAAAGTTATTTTTTAAAATTTTCACTCTCACAAAACTTAAAAAAAAAACTAAAATAATATTCATGTCCAAACACAACCCTAATTTTTAAATACTATTTTCACTTGAAAAAAAAATTACTTTTTCCGAAATTTTACAATTCTTATATCCAAATGCCCACTACGTCCACATGCTTCTTAAAAATAAAGTTTTCGTACACACGAAAAAAGATAAGAAAAATATAGACTGAAATTAGGTACACACCTATCATGTGAAAGATCTTAAATACTACTACATTTAAACCTACAAACTTTAATGGTTGTAATATTATAATTAAGAACCCGTTTGGACATAAGAACTTTTTTTACTTTTTTCCGACATTATTTTACTTTTTTTCAAAATCAGTGTTTCGCCGTATATTACTTAAAGATGAATTTTGAAATTTTTTAAAATTTTCACTCAAACCACTCACAAAACTTCAAAAATAACCTAAAATTATATTCTTGTCAAAACATAAGTCTAATTTTTAAATACTATTTTTACTTTCTTTTGAAATTTTACAATTCTTATGTCGAAACGCCCACTAAAATCATCAGTTCTGTTGGGATTATTTCAAATAAAAATTTGTTCGAAAAATAGAAAACCTAAAAAAAAAAAGGATTGTTTATGTGGCGATAAAAGATAGGATGATATAAGTGGCATCTCAAAGCGAAAAATAGCTGTCTGAAAGCTGTCTTTATTTACTACACAAAAAAATCAAAATCCCAAGTCTTTTTCTGTCAGTTGGTTTGAGCTTTTCTTCATTTCCATTTTCTGCTATATCTTTCTCTGTCTTCTCGCTTTCTTCCTTTAGCGCTCTCTCTCTCTCTGTTCATATCCATTCTTCATCCCCTCTTTCATATTAAAATCATCACTTCTATGTCATAAAGGTGAGATTTTTGTTTCTTTATGTGTGTCTCTCTACATCAATGAATGTTGCTGTTGAGTTAGGTATTGTGTTATTTTCCCCATTCTATCCTCATAGGGTTTATATTTGACATTTTGGGATTTTACTTCTTTTTTAACTAACAGGACTTTTTTAACAACCCCCTTGGTTGAAGAGTAGGTGGAGAGGGATATACACACAGAAAAAAGGAAGAGATTTCGGGCAAGTAAAAGAAGAAGCAGGGAGAAACCTCTGTTTTGAAGAATGAGTGCGTCTAGGTTCATAAAGTGTGTCACCGTTGGCGACGGAGCTGTGGGTAAAACTTGTCTTCTCATTTCCTATACCAGCAACACTTTTCCAACTGTAAGTACTTGTTTACCTTTGTATCTTTCTTTTATGCATTTCGTCAAACATTTGTCAGCCCTTTTCTTATAAGGTTATCCATTGTGATACTTGGCTCTAATTTTCTTTTCAGTAGGATCTTTTTTTCTTTTTTCTTTTTTGGGAATTAGACCAAATGGGGCTCTTTCTGTTTATGGCCCAAGAGAACAAATGAAGCTAGTTATGTTTTCTTGAATCATGACTTGCTTAATCAATTTGGCGCCCGGTCTAAGAGTGTGTTGTTTTACTTTTACTTCCAATTACCACAAAAAATGGATCATTTGGCTATTTTAAGGGAAAAAGAACTAATTTTGTTCATTGTAGGCTAGAGTTATTGGGGGGGGGGGTGAGAAAACTATGAGAGGTGTACTCTAGGGAAAGGGAGCCGAAACTACCTCTTGAATATTGTCTTGGTGAACTCAGCCGTGATGGGCTACTTGTCAACTTGGTTGACAAACCAATAAAAGGATGTCTTTTGTTTTTTGTTGTGCATCTGTGATAACTTGCATAAAAGAATCCCCTTTTCCCTTAAAAGGCAAAAGGATAAATATACTTATAATCTAAAGGTATCCAAAGGGAGTATGGACTGAAAAAAGAAGTATTAGAACTCGCATGGAAGATGTAATAAACTTCACAAAACCAAACTAAGATACTGGTTTGAATGTAATAGCTCAGTTTCTAACTTGATACTAGTTTTTTAATTGAAGTTGTCACTTGTTAGAGTGAAAATGCTTTAAAAACTTCAATAAGAAAGCTGATTGTAAGTTCTAGTTATATTTATGTGAGTGGTGTGTGCATTGCTCATGTTTGGTAATTGTCTGCTGCACCACAAACAGGATTACGTCCCAACTGTATTCGACAATTTTAGTGCAAATGTGGTTGTCGATGGGAGCACTGTCAATCTGGGGCTGTGGGATACTGCAGGTAAAATATTTCCCCACATGACAGTTTCAGCCTTTTCTTTTGTCCCTTGCTGGGTGGCGCACACGTCAACTGCCTCTACTTTTTTATTGAACAGGTCAGGAGGATTACAATAGATTAAGACCGTTAAGCTATCGTGGGGCAGATGTATTTATACTGGCATTTTCTCTTATTAGCAAAGCGAGCTATGAAAATGTCTCCAAAAAGGTGAGTTCCTCTCCTGCATCCTGTCTCTAACTTTCAGTTTTTTTGTTGTACTTGAACGGGAGATGAACAATGATGTGGGAACATTAATGAATCCTGTTGGTCCCATTAAGTTGAAGCAAGCCCATGAATAACTTTGGCTTGTTTGACTTTTACATTACTTATTCGTAGCACTTCAGTAAAATGTAAAAGTCAAACAAGCCAATTTCTTAGCGAAGAATGAGTAATAGTTGCCTATCAGAAAAGTAAAATGAGTAAAATGTATGCTTGGTGATATTCAACAATCAGTCAATCACTAATACATTATTTCATCTTCCTGCTATTGAATTTCAGTGGATTCCTGAATTGAGGCATTATGCTCCTGGAGTTCCAATTATTCTTGTTGGAACAAAGCTAGGTTGGTATATCCTAATTAATGATGTTTGATTCTTAATTATACAACTGATTGATTTCGTCTTATCTAATATCGCTAGTTGGTCAGAATGGTATCTTTTTATGTGTCTCTCCATTATTTTTGGTCTACTTATCTTCATCTCCTGAGCTACGATTAATCCTCTTTTTGGAAATTTTGCCTTTTATATTTGGATGAGCCATGAAATTTAAGACTTATCCTTGAAGAGAGTTTATTTTTGCAGTGGCTCATGAATTACTATGTCAATAAGTTTAGCTGTTTATTGGGAAACAAAAAGCTCTGTAGGAAGTTCGGGGTCACAGAACCTCCTCTTTTGGCAAGTCAAAAGCAATTGTGATACTGCTGCTACTCTCTAGAATTGTGGTTGGGGTCATAGAGAATGGAATGAATGATGCCTTTCATTCTCAGTTGTATATATTTGTCTCTGTGGCATGAATTGTTAGCATGTGCATGCACTCACTGCACCTTGTTTTCTCCTTCTTGAGAGGTTGAGCCTATTAAACGTTGATACTGCAGCTACTTTTGGTAATGCAACGGTCAAATCAATAGCTGCAAAGCATGATAATGTGATTTTTTATTGACCATTTAGCTCAACCAGTTCTTATGAATGAAAACATTGCAGGTGTTATAGGCAGTTTATTCATGTACTGAAACAGATAGCCGAAGTGATAAATGCTGCTGTTTACCGGCTGAACCATAAAACTAAATAGGTTTATTCAGTAGAGTGCTGATTGAACATGAACTTGTAGGACGCAAATACGTTAGTTGAAGTTCAGATGCCTTTTAACTGGATTTAACCCTGAAGAACTATTTATGGTGTCAGCAGATGAAAAATATGAATTACATATTGCTAGGCAGAGGGTATTGTGATTCAAAGCTTCTACGACTTTTGGATCCCAGATTTACTCACCTTTTCAATAACTTAGGTTGTTATGTTGTCAAATTGTTGGAGAAGTCTTGAGGATAAGTGATCTGTTGCATACTGAGATTTGAAATAGACGAGAAAGAAGTATTGGTTCGAAGTTCCGTATCTCATTTAAATAATTGCAGGGTGCCCAATTGTTTTATACTTTTAAATTGCTTACTATCCTAACTTTTGAATAGAATCGTTATAAGGGTTGTCATAGATCTCCTAGCTAATCTCATTATTTTATCTCTGTATTGGACTTGGAATATATCTACCGTGAAAATATAAGGACCAGAAACTTTTCTAAGTCCTAGAAAACACATTGCTTGGACTTTGGAATGGGAGTCCTGAATGAACTTAAACAATGTTGTTTACTGTATTCTATGTTGAAATTCAAATGTACTGCTGTTGAATTTAAAAGTTCACAAACTATTCGAAGCCTAAATCGTGAAGTATATATTTTCAGGACATTACATCCAAGTACATTAAGAACTTCTTTGTCTACTGTCTACCTTTCCCGTATGCTGTTTAGATAATACCTTCAGTTTTCTGGCCTGCTCAGTTTAAACCTTTCCTTCCGGAAAATTCAGCTTAGATGACTCCAATTACTACTTTCTAATTGCCTCCTCTATGCTTTTTCTCTTCTAATTCCATGTTCCTTAGTATATTACTGTTGATGTGTTTCCATTAGATCTCCGAGAGGATAAGCAGTTCTTCCTGGACCATCCAGGTGCTGTTCCACTTACCACAGCTCAGGTACACTATTTTTTTACATGTCATGTGATTTTAGACCACAATGTGGCCTTTTTGTTGTGGATTAAATTTTTAAGGGGGCCTTAGCTCCTCCAACAGAACCTTACGATATGCTTCTTTTTAAGGGTGAGGAGCTGAGAAAATCGATTGGTGCTTCCGCTTACATTGAGTGTAGTGCAAAAACACAACAGGTGCTTTTCTGATTCAAAGATGATTACATGGTTAAGTTATCAAGTTATCTAATTACGTATTTCTATTGCCAAAATTGCAGAATGTGAAAGCTGTTTTTGATGCCGCCATTAAAGTCGTTCTACAACCGCCCAAACAAAAGAAGAAAAAGAAGAGAAAGGGTCAAAAAGCCTGCTCTATCTTGTGATTGCTGAAATAATAGACAAGCGATGGAGATGTAGATTGTTATCAATGTCTTCCAAGTTCAAAGAATGCAGTGTAAGGTTCAACGTTGGTAGCCCTGACTGACTATGATAGGAAAGCATGAATCTGCCTTGTCCGTAACATTGTAGGCCAAGATGTATATTTGTGATCCGCATATGGTTGGGGATACAGATGTGCAAAATTCAAAATTCTCTGTTTCGCGTTGATTCTGTGTAATATATTATGTAACACTTGTGTGATGATTCCTTGAATTTGCATCTACTATGTGTTGTTAAAATGTAACCGAACATGCTGATTTAGATTGTCCAAGAAGTTGAATCTGCTATGTCATTGTTTGAAACATAAAGATAGTGGCGTGGTTACTGCTTGCACATAGATTTTGCCCTATGGTTTTGTGAATTGTGCTTTGTGCTCGCTGAAGTAGAATGTGTATATTATTGCAGTTCGAAACTGTAACACCTTGTAAATTTGAATCGGTTGTGGATGCATTAAATGAGTATTAACGTGATGGTAATCAATTGGTTATGGTAATAGGTGTAGGAGGCATATCATAAGTGATTTGGGGTCCAAGGAGAGACCTAAGTCTAAGTCAAGTTGGAAAATTATATGATTGACTAAAATTCCAAATGAGTACGCACAAGATCACACTTTGGACAAGCATATCTACAGATATATAAAGTGTTAGGTGATGCAAAATCTATCAAATGAAAGCTCTTTGAGTCTAGTTTTTAACGCTTAAAACTGTTCGTCATTTGGACACTCCTACCGGAAGTTATGACCAAATTATCAAAAAGTGGCAGAATTTTACACTACCGCACCGCCCCATGCAGCCGGCTATGAAGATTTACATAACACTTTCAAATTTCGTTTCTAGACACATTTTTCATTACCGCGTCGTCCCATGCGGCGCCCCATGCACCGCGGCTGTGCAAATCTTTTTTTTTTTTAACCCGGCCCTATTTTGATATAAGACCTTCAGAGGTTATTTTCCCCACTTCATTTGGCGGATTTTGGAGCTCTTCTCCACTCTCTCAAGACCCTCAACTCCTCCGATCTTCAAGGTGAGCAATCCCCATTATCTTTGTGTGAATTTCATCATTTTTACACTAGTATTGATGAATCTACACATAAAATACTTAGATCTTCAAGAAATTTCTTCAAGAACTCGAAGGAGGGTTTTGCAAGATTTCTTCCAAAAAGGTAATGTATTCACCCTCTAATTGATTCTAGCATTGGATTAATGATTATAGACTCTAGTTCATGGGATATGAATTGATGGGTTTGATAGAAAAGCATAGACGGTTATAGGTTTGGGTTGTTGACTATTGATTATTGGTTAAAGTTGTTGTTTACCTTATGGGTGATAAAGAATGGTATTGATTATAACAATTTGAGGTTTTAAAATTTATCTAGGAGCTAGAGAATGGGTTTTTGGGTGAAGAAACACCATTAATGAGGGTTGTGAAGCTTTATACTCACCAAGTATTTGATAAAATGCCTAAGTGATCAAAACATGAGTACCATAGATAATATGGAATTCCTTTGACTTGTATTGCTATAGATTAAAGTTGAAAGGGGGTGACAAACATTGTATTACGCTCAAGAGCAGGAAGTTAAGGTATGTGAGTCTAACTCTCTTCATGTTTGGGAATGTCTATGATTCTCCCTAGGTCCCATTCATTATGACTATTACTAGTTTCCTCATAAAGTAATTATGCCTTAGTTCCATGAATAGTTGTAGAACTTCTATTCTCTAGCTTCGTAACTCATTCATGACTTTCATTCTAAACATTGTAAAATCAGTGCATAATCAATATAGACTTGGGTTTGATGCCCATGGGTCTCAGTCTAGATTATGAGCATGTCATAAACAGTTGAAGTTTCAGTTTACATAATCAGTTCATGAATACATGTCTCTGTCTAGTTCTATTCAGCGTTCAAGCATCATGTAACTCAGTATGGTTCATTATTTCAGTATGATTCTCAGTTCCTGAATGTTGAACCCATGTATTTGTTCAGATTTATCTTTACATGAAAAATGACTAAATTTCGATTACATTTGAAACTGTAGCTATTTTTCAATTACCATTTGTAACTCTAGCTACTTTTGAATTTCACCCTAAAACTGGTTATCTATGTATCTTGGGCTGATCAAGGTGTCGAATGGGTTCTTGGGCTTGACTTCGAGTTGTCTAACTCAAAGAGTCAGCGTTGGTAATATGAATCACCTATATTCATTCGGGAAAATTATGTAAATGTCACAAATAAGTTTCAACTTACTAACCTCTAGTCATTAGCCATAGACTTACCAAAACTAGTCAAGTACATATAAAAATCGAAAAAACAAATAAATAAGGTTCTTTCTCTCAAAGAATCACATGTAAAAATCACCTTTCATATTTTTAAGCAGATTAGCAACATTAGATGCAAGACGGAAAGGAAATTTCATGAAAGAGTTAGCAATTAAGGTGATAAAATTCAAAAAGAAAATATACAATATTCCAAAAATCTAAGCAAAAAAAGAACTTTTTGATTAGGTATAGTTGAAATTCATTGAAAACATATAGATAAGTCAATATATAAAATTTGAGGAAGATTGAAGGTGATTTGGACTCGTTTTGTATCAAAATTCGTAATTAGATCGAGTTCAAAAAATTCTTCTGCAACACATGTATCAAACATGTATCATGCATGTATCTCACATACAGGTATACATGGATAATATGTAATACACAATTGATACAAATATGATACATATATGATACACAAAATGATACAGAGTATGATACACATCATTTTTTTCATGTTCAGATTTTTACTTCGAATTTTCAATTCAAACCACCTCAAAACTTCATCAAATCATCCCAAAACTGAGATTCAAGCTCCTTAAGATGTACCAAATCTATTCTAATAACACCCACTAAAAAAAGCAAAAAATTAATATTTTTTTGCTACAAATAGTTAATTGGCTAATTTTTATAATGAGCTACATATAAATGGACATAGCTGATAATTTTCTTATTCATTCTGCTTCATTCTTTCGTTAAAAGTGTCGTTGAAGACAAAGTTAGGATTTTCTCAAAAGCCAAACATTTTAAAATTTCACCTCTTAAGTAGAGATACAAGTTTCTAACTAAACTAAAAGCAAGGGTGGTCCGACGAATTTTTTGGCCCAAAGTCAAAAACTTTTTTATTTGAAGTTTATTTTTCTAGCTTTTTTTTAGATGCGAAGTTATTAATAATTTTCTTATAATTAATTTCTCTAGATAAGTCTTTCTCAATTGACAATATAACTAATCCATTAAACCTCGGGTAAGATTTTATCGATTTTAATTTTAAAAAATTACTTTCCGCTGAAATAACGGTAACACGAGTTATTAACATTATTCTATAAGCAATATAGGCATTTGGAAAAGAATTAAATCTTTTTTATTTGATTGAGTAATGTAATTGTACATTTTTTCTTAACACTTTTAATTCAGAGAATAAATCTAAATGGGAATTTTACTTTTAGCCCGCGCCAAAACTATGTACATTAGGTAGCCGAAAAAGTATATAATTTTTGTATATAACA
The DNA here is from genome assembly GCA_005239525.1 of Nicotiana knightiana. Classification (NCBI taxonomy): domain Eukaryota; kingdom Viridiplantae; phylum Streptophyta; class Magnoliopsida; order Solanales; family Solanaceae; genus Nicotiana; species Nicotiana knightiana. Next base: position 111,914 of record ML378457.1, read on the forward strand.
TACAAAATGCATATACATACAAAAATTATACAAACAATATACATTTTTCGGCTGTAATTTTGAGAGCGGCTATATAGTGTCATTTTTCCAATTTAAATCATCGATACCTAATTGATTGTTATGCTTTAAGGAACATTCAAGATTATGACAATATTTTTTCGAATCTTCATCATCTAGCAGTCTCAGTTTTTTATTGCTAAATAGAAAATTAAAAATATTTTCATATGATTCGAATTGTTTAAATCTATTTTGAAGTAAAAAAAATAGCTTTGTCTGTTGGCGATGGAAGAGGCAACAATCTTAAAGACAATTATGAAAATCAATCTGCCGTTGTGAAGAATCGAAGTGCAATTTCAGACAGGGGAAAAGAAAGGAGTGTTGATGGAATCTCTAACAAAGAATACTCAAGTCTCAAGCATATGCCCAACTTTGGTCCATCAGTAATTGTTCCTAGTGAGAGCCACGTGGAGGATCATGCAGCCATTGATAAAAGAACCATCGGACGGACAAGATTAACACAAATTAATTCTCATAGATAGACTCTAAAATTCCTTCTAGATAATTCTACTATATGGCCAACTTTGTACAACTATAAAGTTTTGTCTCTTTTCTTATTTTTGTCCATAAAATTATACAAGGTTGTTATGTGGCAACCAATAGGAAATAGGTCTATAGTACATTATATTTGTATATATACCTGCATACAATGACAATGAAAGATATAGAAAAGTTTTTTTCCTCTCATTAGTCTCTTCATTTTGAATTCCTACATGGTATCAGAAGTATCACAATTAGGATATTCATACTTTTTTGATTTCATTCTCTTTTTTCAGTAACTTTTTCATTCTCCTTTAAAATCATGGGATCTATATATGAGGAAACTCCTGTTGATTCTCCCTTTGTCACTAATAAGTCCCATCCTGCCTTTGTCGCTGATAAATCTCATCCTTTTTATTTAGCACCTTCAGAATCACCAGGAGTTATTCTTGTCAATACTACCTTTGATGGTCGAAGCTATGCTGGATGGAAAAGGGCAATGCCTATAGCACTGTCAACCAAAAACAAGGCTGGTTTTGTTGATGGAAGCATAAATGAACGAGATGTTGATTCTCCAAAGTTCAAATCATGGATTCGTTGTAACGACATGGTCATCTCCTGGATCTTGAATTATCTCACCAAAGAAATTGCAGAGAGTGTGCTTTACTCGAAAACTGCAGAAGAGATTTGGACAAGCTTAGAGGATCATTTTGGACAGTGTAATGGAGCACAGCTCTATCATTTGCAAAAGGAACTGAGTGGACTCAGTCAGGGATCTAACGACATTGCAACTTACTTCACTAAGATGAAGAAGTTATGGGATGAACTAGATGCATTGAATACTTGTGTGACTTGCACTTGCAACTATGAATGTGGAGGAAAGGTTAAGTTACAGAAGGCATTGCAAGATAAAAGACCCGTCCAGTTTTTGATGGGACTAAATAATGTTTATGGATCTATAACTTAGGTTATCCATTTGGAAAAAAAGGATACAAAGTTTTAGACTTACAAATCAAAGAAATATATGTTTCCAGAAATGTGATTTTCCATGAAAGAATATATCCATTTGCTCCTAAACAACCTGATAATCCTATTTTTACCCCTCATATTCCAGAATCCCCATCTGATTTAATTGATCATATGCCTACTGATTCAATCAGTATTTCTACAAGAGATATAGTTGTCACGACCCCAAATCCTTAGTCGTGATGGCGCCTGTCATGGAATCAGGCAAGCCACACATTTCGTTAAATCCAAGTTTTTTTTTGAAAATATATAAATTTAGAAGCAGAATATTGCTAATAACCCATTTGAAAGTTTAACAACATTTAAAGCACATTTCAAAATCCAACCCCGGATCTAGTGCCACTAAGTCACGAGCTACTACAACGTACAAATATTAAAAATAGAGGAAATGACAACATAGTCTGTAATAATAAAAGTGCGACAAGAAGATAAAGAAGGAGAAGACGAGGTCACGATCGCCAGGTGTTACCTCGATGACTCCGAAGAAACTCTGACAGTTGCTCAGTATCCACTACCGGGTCCCGATGTACCTGGATTTGCACACAAGGTGCAGGGGGTAACGTGACTACACCAACTCAGTAAGTAACGAACCCAACCTATGGGCTGAGAGGTAGTGACAAACTAAACCTCGGGATTTCCAATAAACAGCGTACAGAAATTTGACATGCTAACAATTTATCAGAAAATATACAAAATATGCCAAGTATGCCGGAATACTCTACATGCCATCATATAAATATATGAAACCAGTGTGTAAATGCACATAGTGATCACAACCCTCACACGGCAGCCCACTCAGTACCGTATATGGCTCTTAGGCCCAGGGAAGGTCCATCCCGGAATGTACATAATCATCGCTGACTGTAGTTACTTGGTACTGAGGAAAAAGGCCAATCCATCCCCACAAAGAAGATCCATCTCCGGAACACAACATGCGGACAAGATCCATGTCCAGGGACGATCCATCCCTCACATATCATCAACTTCGGACAAGGTTCATGCCCAGGGAAGATCCATCCCTCAATATCAATGCGCTCACTGGGGTGTAAAGACTCCGGAGGGGCCCTATTGGCCCAAGCGCTATATCAAGATAACGAAGGTGTGATCAAAGTATCATTGTGGTGTGCAGTCCGATCTCATAACTATCTCAACAACAGGATCTCGGCCTCACTCAGTAATTACTCTTCAGTCTCATTCATATGGCTCACAGATGTATAAATCAGCCCAAAACAATGATAAATATGCATATAATTAACAATTAATGGGACTGAGGCATGAAATGATATGCTATAACATGACTGAGTATATGAAATCAAATAATCACAAAATGAGACAGTAAAATCCTTAGCATTTATACTTAACATGATTCCTAACATGTTCACATTTACCACATTAATAGACATGCGAATATCAATCCGTAATAACTACTACACGGTTCCATGGGATGATCCAGACCACAAATACTCAGTGCACGCCCGCACGCCCGTAACTTGGCATGTGCGGCACCTCAATTATAGTCATATATCATATAGTTCGGGTTTCGAACCCTCAGAACCAAGTTTGGAAACGTTACTTACTTCAAAACCGGCTAAAATCCTAGCCCACAGTGCCCTTGCCTCTAGGATCGGCCTCTGAATGCTCCAAATCTACCAAAAAATCATATTCATATCGTTATTATATGCCAAGGAACGAAGCCCATTCGAAATTTATCAAAATTAACCAAAAATCTCAAAATTGGCCAAACCCGACCCCCGGTCCCACATTTCAGAATCCGATAAAATTTACATCACAAGAATCCTCATCCTCCCACGAGCCTATACATACCAAGAACATCAAAATCAAAATTCAAATGACCCCTCAAATCCCCATTTTAGAGTCTCTAATTACAAGCCTTAATTACCCAATTTTTGGTACTAGTTTCCCACAAATTTCACCACTAATCAGTCCGTTAATCACATATAAATGAGTTTTAATTCCAAAAGTCTTACCTCTATGAAGAACTCTCAAAATCAATCTTCAAAACCCTTCAAAAGCTTCAAACCCGTGTAGAAATGGTGGAAGAATGACCCAAAAATCGCTAAGGGTCCTATTTATATATTCTGCCCAGCAATGACCGCACCTGCGGTCTTTTTCTCGCACCTGCGGACCCACACCTGTGGTCCCAGGTACGCACTTGCGGACCCGCACCTGCGGTCCCAGGTGCGCACCTGCGCGTTTTACTTAATGGACCAAAACTCGCACCTGCGGCTAACTATCCACACCTGCGGCTTCGCAGGTGCGGTAAAAACCTCGCACCTGCGGATCTCCTCCACCCTACCAAGAATCCGCACCTGCTCCCCTTGCCCGCACCTCTGGCCATTGCACCTGCGGCTTCCCTTTCGCAGGTGCGGCTACACCAGAAGGACAACAATTTCTGCTGTATTTCTCCAACTTCAAACTCCCCGAAGGCTATCTGAAATCAACCCAAGCCCTTCGGGACCCAAACCAAAAATACAAACAAGTCATAAATGATCTCCAGGACTTAGTCGAACCCTCAGAACACCCAAAATAACATCGAAACTCCAATTCAACCCATGATTCAAGCCTAAGATTCCTAAAACTTCCGAAAATCCTCTACGATGCCGAACTAACCAAAACACGCCCGATTAACCTGAAAATGTGCACACACATCCAAAATGACCTTACGAACCTGTTCCAACTTCCGGAATTCAGTTCTGACCTCGATAGCTAATTTTTCACTGCCGACCGAAAATCGTTAGAAACTCAATTTCACCAATTCAAGCCTAAATCTACTACGGACCTCAAATTCACATTCTGAACACACTCCTAAGTCCCAAATCACCTAACGAAGCTATTCGAGCTATAAAATACGCATTTCGAGGTCGTTTACTTATAAGTCAACTCCTGGTTGACTTTTTTCAATTATTACGCCAATTCAAGAGACTAAGTGTCTCAATTCTCACCACGACCGTTCCAAACTCGAACCGACCGCCACAACACATCATAATTAGGCTAAATAACATATGATAAAGCTGAAACAGAAGAAACGGGGCTAATCTCACGAAATGACCGGCCGGGTCGTTACCATAGTTCTCCAGATTCAGCTATTACTCCCACCTCTGATTCACACTCTCCTAGTTTACCACCTAATTATATATTTCCAGATCCTGATTCAGAAGCAGTTTCACTAATCATTCAGGAGCTTAGGAGATCTAAAAGTACACACAAATTTCCAACTCATCTCAATGATTGTATCTGTAATGCAGTATTTTATACTAATCTCTCTTATTTCTGTTTCTCCTCTGCAGCTCCCCCTCCCTCAATTCCTTTTTCTGCACTTTCTCATACTAACCAAAAGTTTTTAAATTCTCTCTATCACATCAACGAACCTAATTCCTTCTCACAAGCTGTTTTACACCCTGGTTGGAAAGAAGCTATGGAAAAGGAAATTGATGCTTTGATGACTAATCAAACCTGGGAATTGGTTGAACTTCCAATTGGTAAGAAAATTATACCTTGTAAATAGGTGTACAAAGTCAAATACAAGTACGATGGTACTGTTGAAAGATTAAAGTCCAGACTCGTGATAAGAGGTGATACTCAAATGGAGGGAATCGATTTTACAGAAACATTTTCCCCAGTTATCAAAATGATAACTATTAGATGTCTTCTTCTTGTTGAAATTAAGAAGAAGTGGGGGTTATTTCAGTTAAATGTCAATAACACATTCCTACATGGAGACTTAGAAGAGGAAGTTTACCTGAAATTCCTTGCTGGTATTGAACCTCCTACAAGTAATCATGTTTGTAAGCTTAGAAAATATCTTTATGGTCTTCGACATGCATCTCGACAGTGGTATGCTCGCCTTACTGCAACTTTGAACTTTAAGGGTTATGCTCATTCTTTGAATGATTATCCGTTATTTTTTAAGAGGAATGGGAGTTACATCTCCATAATGGCAGTTTATATTGACGATATCCTACTAACAGGGGATGATGAAGGAGAACTAAATGATTTGAAACAATTTCTGGATGCAGAATTTAAAATTAAAGATCTTGGACAAGCACATCTCTATTTAGGGATGGAGATTCTACATGAAACTAAAGGTTTAATAAGAAGTCAGAGGAAGTTTACCATTGAGTTATTGTCTAAATTTGGGTGCTTGGACTCAAAGCCAACATCTTCACCACTTGATCCTAGTTGCAAACTTCTTCCCAATTTTGGGGAGCAAATTCCTGATCTAACATTATATCAGCGCCTTCTTAGCAAACTAAATTTCCTCACACACACCCGACCGGATCTCTCTTTTGCAGTCCAACACCTCAGTCAATACATGCAGGACCCCAGAAAACCTCACCTTGATGCTGCCTATCATTGTCTCGGATATCTCCTCAACGATCCTGGACTAGGCCTTTTCATGAGTTATGATTAAGCCTTACATCTTCTTGCTTATTCTGATTCGGATTGGGGATCTTTCCCTAACACAAGAAAATATGTAAGTGGATTCTTCATTAGTCTCGGTGGATCTCCTATTTCATGGAAATCAAAGAAACAAACTTCAGTTTCTTTATCTTCCGTAGAGGCCGAGTATAGATCGATGAGACGGGTAGTAGCAGAAATTACCGGGTTAGTCCGGATTCTCTCAGATCTTGGTAGCCCTCCGTAACTTCCAGTTCCAATTTTCTCTGACATCCAAGCAGCAATTCATATCGCAAAGAATCTCGTTTTTCACGAAAGAACGAGATATGTTGAATTAGATTGTCATTTCGTTCGTCAACAATACCCTCTTTGGTTTAATTTCTATTTCCTTTGTTCCATCTCCTTGTCAAAAAGCTAACATTTTTACAAAGCCCCTTGCCGGTTGTGAGCATGTAATTTTTCACCTACTAAATACTCCGACAAAATTAGATAAGTAAATTAATCTTATGGATTTGGTTGAATTTTAGTGTTAATCGTGAATTGTTTTGCATCGTATATTTATAATTCGTCTTTTAAAATTATTTCTAATTGCATAATTAGGTGCATCGTTATTATCAAAGAATTATGAATTTATTTATAAATAATTAAATTAAGTAGCAAACAAATGATGATTATTTGAGGTAATGTAGTTTTGATAACTGATTGCTAAAATTAATCAATTTTTTTATCTGACAAAACTATAGATTTAATTAGGAGTATTGAATTAATTATTTTATTCTTAATTAATCTATAATTAGACAAGATAAAGACGAAATTGATTATTGCATATTTTTAATTTAATTAGGTTTGATTTTAATTAGATTAATTAGTTTAAAATTAAGCTTAGAATGATAAAAATTAGACCTGGGCCAAGAAAGACCCAGGCCCAATTCTTTATTGACACCACCCAAACGACCCAGCCCAATACACCTTTACCCAGCCTGCCCCAACGCCCATCCCAAACGACCCCGTTTTCATTCCCTCAAGCCTCCTGACTGTTGGATCTTATTGATCCAACGGTCCTAAACTAAGGACCCCTAAGTATAAAACTGTACAAACCCTACCCCTACACCTTCAGAACTCAAAGTCTAACACCTCCCCCCCCATCCCCTCCGTCACTCTCTCTTCTGTATAACCAAACCCTAGCCGCCCTAGGATTTCCATCGTATTCTGCCGCCCAGAAATCGCCTATCGGCGGCGGACCACCTCCAAACCATACCAAATTAACACCAAATGATCACCTCATCTTCCTCTTTCCGTATATCACCACAGTTTCCTTCAAACAAGCTTAAAGATTCTCGAATCTCGGATCTAAGATCCAAAACCCTAGTTTTCTCCTTTCGATTTTCGTTCAATTTTTGGGTCGTCTGAACCAGAGACTTTCATGAATCGATTTCTCTTGATTATGGTCGTCTAAAGTGCATTTTATCCCATGGAGTTTGGTTCAAGTTCATGACTGTTTTTCCCAAACCAAACCTTGGGTAATTCCTCTTCTGTTTTCTTTATCTTTATCTTCTATCTTCTTCTATGGTCATTTTCTTATTTAGCTTGCACGATTTAGGTAATTGCAATATTAGGTCTTTTTCTGTTTTGTTTGATCTTGTCTGTTTGTACCCGTTTCTTTAGGCTAATTGAAACATGCTAAATTTCATAATTTATCTGATGTTTAGTTTTGATTGCATAAATTTTAGGCTAATTAGGGTTAGTTTTTAGGTTTTGATATATTACATGATTGTTTTAGTACACATGCTTATCTTACCGTTTTCATCACTATCGTTTAGTTAGGATTCGTAAATTTTCTGTTGGTTTCTTAATTCATGTTCAACACTGTCCGATTAGAGGAAGATAGTCTTAAATTTCTAATTGAAATCAAATCATGTATATGTGTAACTGTTTCTGGTAATTAATTTGGTGTAACAATTTGTGAAAGATAATCACTGCTGGTTAATTATCATTGATTGATTCCCTGCTTAGTTTATGGGTTTTAGGATCTAGACTGATTTGTTGAATTGTGTTCAAACATAAACCTATTTACCCTAATTTGTCTTTTGATTTCAGTATGATCCAAAAGTTTAATCACCCACCTAAATTGATTAATTAGGTAATTATTAATTAGGTAATGGAAAGTTAATTATACTTGACTAGTTAAGTATAATTAACTAATGTCTAAGGACCTAAACTAACTAACCTAAATTAATTATCTAACCTCACCTCTTAAAGAAGATTGGGATTCCAACTTCCTTAAAGGTTTGAGCCACTAATGTAATCAACTAAATTGGAATGAAATTAGTTAACACCTAATAATTAACTTAACCTAATTCCTAAAAGCGATTCACTTAGGATCAAAATAGGTTTAAAATCAGCTTGATTAAGTTAATTAGTAATCAATCACACTTGGCTAACTAAGCTTAACTTGAAACTAAGATAAATCACAGTTTAATAACGTAACCATTTTTATTAATTGGTAAGTCCTAATCTAAAACAACCTAGCCCTTAATTCCTTAAGGAGTAATTCTAAGGATATCAAAGGGTATTTTAGGAACCTTAGTTGATTTATACCCAAGAACCTTCTAGAACTAGAAAATCATATTTTTAGGGATAGAATAGTAATTACACAGGCTGAAATTTTCTAGAATGAGGGCAGCTGTCCCAAAAGATAAAGGTGTCAGCTATACCTGTACTATTTTCAGCCCAATTAGATAAGGAATATGCTAATGAGATCCTACCCTAAAAATCCCTATAAATACTCTATCCTATTCTCTGAAAAAGACACTTTTTACACAGAGATTTTAGACACATTACCACACTTGAACCACAGATTTTAAGAAAGGATTCTCCACAGATAATTTACACACACACACTAGAAAATACTGCTCTGAAAATATATCACTACTCTGAAAAACAGAAAGGACACTGAAAATATCAAAATTAGTGCAAGAACATTCTGAAAAATTGGGTTTCCTTTTGGTTATGGCTTTCCTGGGAAAAAACTGGTTTTCTTGTTGATTTTTCATTCAAAAATCTTGTTTATTCAAGCTGTTGTTTCTGGGTATTCTTGTTGGTTTGCTGTTGTTCTGATTGCTGTGTTGAGCTCGAAATTTCTGACTTTTCTTTACCTTTATTTGGTCATATATCTTGCTGTTTTTTGTCTCTTTAAAGGTATGTAAACTCTTTTGTATTAAATGAAAGTTCGTTTGTTTAAATATCTATGAATGTTTGCTGAAATATGTGTAGCTAGTTGTGATTTTTTCCTGATTTGTGTGAACACTTGAAGTCCATTTAGAATTTTCATAGATGGAAATGTTGTCCTTAATTTGAATGGCATTAGGGAAGTGAATCTGACTCTTCAATGGTCAGATTCATTCCATAATAATGCACAAAGTTCTTTTACTTTGTTTTGTTAGAAAAATCTATGAAAATGGAGGTTTCGTTTCCTAAGCCATGAGCAGTCTTTTGCACTGAAGCAGCAGTTAGTTTAGATCTTTCATTCCATTTAAGATACCTTTTATTTTTATGTGAAACTTGTATTATGTAAATTGAATAACAATGTAAAAAGTATACCTATTTCTATAGATTCACTATACCCTTTTCCTTTTATGTTAAGAATTATTGTAATAAATTGGACCGAACATTTGTTTTCTGTTGTATCATAGTGTCAGTGAGACTAAGGCGAGGATATGTATATTTTTAGCAAAACTGTGTAATTAGACGAGCATAGAATGATTAAATCTTGTTTGAACTTTTCTTATGAATTTGGAATTCTATTTCTTCAAGCTCTAAACCATACAAATTGGGCCAGACCTGTGAGAGGGCCCAATAAGCTTGAATGAGGCTGGACCTTAGGCTATTGGGCCTAGGGGGTATAAAAGCCCAAAATCTTAGTACTGTATTTTTTAGTACAATCTGACTTAATTCGAATTCTGACTAGTATATCTCGTCTAAAATTCAAATACCTTTAATTTTCACGTGATTTTGGTACTGAAATTGGGCTGTGCGTAATCCCAGTTATTGTTACTAAGTTTACTGCTCAAAACTCGTTTTAGATCCCTGGAAATTACCTTAAGTCATTTATGAATTTTAAGTCCAATAAATTCTGCAATTACTTGGCCCAGTAATAGGGCATGTCCTTAAGTTCAAATTGACCAACTTCTCACTTTAATTGGGCTTCTAAAAGGTTTGGGTACAGTTTTTAAAAAGCAACCTTTACGTTAAAAATGTTCAAACTTGTTGTCATTTAGAACTATAATTCAAAATGTATACAATTCGATCAAGTTTCCATTTTTGTACAATCTGATTTTTTTGTGCAGTATTTTTTTTTTTTAGCTGGATTGTTTATCTTTACTCTTCAATAGCCAAATTAGGATTGGCCCAAAAGAGTTGAAATAATCTTGGGCTAAAAATGGCCATAGCCCAAACATCTTATCCTTTAGACTAAGTGAATTTAGGCTCAAACAATCTTCCACATATCCTTTAGGTTGAAAAATACATCTTTAGGTTGAAATTTGGAAAAGAATCAATTATTATTCCAAAATCACCATAATCTACACTCGGGAGTGGCAACTCATGCCCCCGACCCTTAACTCCGAACATTAATAAAATGCATATAGCAACCACGGGTGCATTTCATGTGACGTGATTACCATGTGTTCAAAAACAACAAGTGTACGTCATCGTAACTTGTCCAAGATAAATCCATAAAACGTCGTAATTGATTTTAAAACTAAAATGTTCCTTCAAATAGAAAACATAGAAAATAATCGAACACCGCCTCAAAAAGTCACTATAAAACCCTCATGACCATAGTCTTGACTACGTATCTACACGCGGGTGCGACAACTCATGTCCCTGTCTCCAACTTTAAACTAATAAAAATCACATGTTGTAATTACAGGTGCATTTCATGTGGAGTAATTGCAATATGTCCAAAAATAAACAAGTGCACGCCATCGTGACTTGTTTCAAGATAAATCCATAAATACTAAAAGCGGCTAAAAGTGAAAAAGGCTAAAAAGCACAATAGGTTTAAAATATATAAATAATTAGATAATTAGGCCAAACATGAATAGTTAAGAGACCGTGCTAGAACCACGGAATCCGGGAGTGCCTAACACCTTCTCCCGGGTTAAAAGAATTCCTTACTCAGATTTCTGGTCGCGGACAAATCAAACAGAGTCAAAATTTCTTCGGTTTGGGATTTTAAAACAAAACGTTATCCCGGAGCATCGTCAAAAATCCGGGTGGCGACTCTGAAATAATAATAAGTCCCAAAACCGAATAATATCACTTTAATTGGAAAAACTCCCTTATTGCCCTCACCGGGTAAAAAAGGAGGTGTGACAGCTTTGGCGACTCTGTTGGGGACATGTGAACCGAGAATCACTAGTTCAGGGTTCAAGAATTCGAGCTTAGAATAGCTGTTATTTTCGGCTTTCTTTATTACCTGATTTTTACATATTTAAAACTAATGTGCTAATTGCCATATTTACCGCTTTGATATTTATCTGAATTGCATATAAATTGTGCTGAAACCCTTCTTCTCTCTGAGTCTTCTAAATCATCTGGGAAGTGTGCACTTCGTGTGACTTCTTTTCTGTTAGAGTAATCCAAATTTTAGAATGAGGTACGGACAAGTTGCAAAGCCGGTGAAGCTTCTGTATTCCCGGTACGCTTCCCCGACCTCGGCTCGAGCTGTCCGCTCGGGTAAGCCCGGTCTAGAACAAATCCCCAGGATTTAAACTTAGAATAACATAGCCTCATGCCGGATCCCTAGTATGAACTATTATCTGCATCATGTGCATTTGACTTAGGGAACTAAACACAGGGGTTGGGTCCGTCTAGGACAGGTGTACCCCAAAAATAAAAGACTACACTGATGCATCTTACCTGCTACGTATGCATTTGTTTGTTTCAGCTTGTGTATTGACCGGCTAAAATTAAAATTAAAAAAAAAAAGGAATAGAAAAACCAAGAGTGAGGTAGGATAGAAAATTCACCTTGTTTTGGAAAATCCCCATTTATCCCAAAACTCTGCCAAAATTTCTGAAAAATAATATTCCGAAACAAAATGAGTGGGTGTATATTTTTCAGTCAGAATTTTTTCCGAACTACGCATTGTTTGATTCTCACGGGTGTGGGATACGTAGGCAACCCTCATCGGGTCCAACTCTATTTTTGAAAATCAAGGGGGTATAGTCCCAAATAAAATTAGGTAACGCCATTGTAGCCTGATTGCCCAAGAGGGGCACCGGAAGGCCGTTTTTGCAAAAGTGTCGCATGTGGTTTGTCTTTAAATTTCGACCCAATTCGCAAACACAGCCTTAAGAAACTTCCTACCCGAAGTATTAAAGGGCCGTATTCACAAAGATGGTCTATTTTTCTTTATTACAAACCTTTTGCAAAAATAACACTTTTCAAAATTTTTGTGGTTTTAATAAAAAACGAATGTGCAGGATGAATACAGTTGAAAACATCCCCTTCAGGGCAGTCGAGGAAATCCCTCTAGGACTCCATATGTGGTGGAGGGACTTGGGGGAAGCCAGTAAAAAGTCTGTTATGAAAGCTTTAGGAGGACTTACTGGTCTTTTAAAAATCAAACCGAGGTTGGACATCGTCGAGGCTCTAGTACCGTTTTGGGATCCCGACCACAATGTGTTCCACTTTTCAAACTTTGAATTGATGCCCACGCTAGAGTAAATAGTGGGGTATGCTGGTCTCAATGACAATCTTAGAAGTCGGTACCCAGTGGCACCCAGGGCGGTGACTCCACATAAGTTTTTGGATCTGTTGAACATTAGTCGGGACGTCCAAGACCCACACCTATCCAGAGGTTTCTGCATTTTCTATTTTCTTTACAGATGTTATGGAGATCCCTAGGGTTATGAGGCTAACAACACTAGTCTAACTCACAAAGATCAGGCTAAATGGGAAGCCCGTCGGGGGCTAGCTTTTGTGGTAGCATTCTTGGGCACCGTGATTTGCCCAAGAAGTGACAGATGCATAGACATCGGGCTTGTGTGAATGGCATATTTCATGATGAAAAAAATCCAATGGCACACTTATACCGATGGTCTTAGCCGAGATTTACCGTGCTCTGACAGTTTGCTAATCTGGGGGAAAGTTCTTTGAAGGGTGCAACCTGCTTCTACAAATCTGGCTAATCGAGCACCTCTGTCACCGCCCAGGCTACATGAACTACGGCTTAACCGGTTTGAATTGCATCGAGGAACATGGTACTCGGGTAAAAGTCCACAAATTTCCTGAAGGCACGGAAGCCTGGCACTCATACTTGAGTTCACTGACTGCCGACCAAATCGAGTGGACGTTCGGGTGGCTCCCTGTCAGCGAGGTTATCAATATGTCTACTGATGTTTGCTATCTCATGTTAATGGGCCTGCGAAGCATTCAGCCATATGCCCCACACCGGGTCTTACGCCAGTTGGGGAGACAACAGGGTGTTCCCCATGACGAGGACTTAAGCTAACAAGCCATTGAGTTATGCCCAAGAGCTGCATTTCCTGAAGGCAGGGTCTGTCAAATCTGGAACGAGTGCAGGTTTTTAGAACCTCAAACTCGGGTGAGAGATTTATGTAAAGGGGAAGTGGAGCCCGCCTACACCTCTTGGTGTGGCATAAGAGGCAGGGAGCATCAAGAGCACGAACGACCCGCAAAGAGACCCCACGTGCAACAATTCACCGAGCAGACACAAGAGCATTGGGCTTGGTTAGAAAAGGAAAACAGCTACCGAGCCACCATAAGCAAGTTGGAAGCCTAGGTCAGGGAAANATCGGGCCTAGATACAGGAATTAAAAACAGCTGCTGAGAACCCAGAGAGAAGCAGAACTGATGAAAGGCTTATCAACAGCCTGAGGCATAAAGTGTGCAGCTATGGGAATGATCTAGACAAAGCTGAAGAAGAACTGGCCGGAGTTCGGGCAAGATTAACAAGAAGTGCAGAGGAAAGAACAGAGTTTGTCCAGAGACTAAAAAGGAAATATGACCAGGAAGTCATAGGCTTGAAGGAAAAGTTGGCCGTCCTCGAGAATGAAATGGCCAAACAGGCAAAAAGATTTAAGACAAAGAGGGAACAGTGCTATGCCATGATGGCTTAGTTGGAAATAGAGTTGCAACAATGGAAAGAGCAGAGTCATAAAGACGCCTAGACTTTAGAGGCGAGATCCCAGCAAATCGGGCGCCTACTTCAAGAAAAAGGTATCATCAGGCGAAGGGTCCAAGAGATAGCTGAATACATCGTCGCCAGATGCCAGGAATGCGAAGATAGGACTCTGACCACTTTCTTCTTAGCGGTTATGATCTTCGTCCACAAGATAATGGACGACCTTTACCGCCTCCGGCAAGACATAGCACGCAGGCCCGTGGCAAGGACGAATGATGCCCCACTGGCCCCTGGAGCAACAGAAGCACTGATGTATTTTTGATGTTTTTCGAGTCTGTATTCATTTTTCTAGTTGTAGTCATGTCTGAGTCCACAGTAGTTTTTATATTTCTAGAAAATATGTGTCGAGTCTGTTTTGAAAACTTTGAAATTCCAAAAGTGGGCTACAAGTTTTCTGTAATCATAAGTGTTTTATTTAATGAATGAAAATGTTAGAATGAAGCTTTTAGAAAAATATGCATTTCTGTCCTTTGGTTTCGTCGCATGAACTACGTGATGATCTGATTCACGCGGTGCCGTGATACGTAGGCAATCCACATAGGATTCGATCATAACCATAAGAAAAGGAATCGAGCGAGGAATAAAAGAGCGAAAACAATAACAGAAAAAGGGTAAGAATGATAAAAAGGGAACAACCGAGAAATAAAGCCGGGATGAAGTACACAACTGTTGCAAAAACATATAGAAAAGCGTTTAAATTGCTCAGGTGCATTGCATACCCCAAACGTGCGATTGCCTATGTGATAAATGCTTCAACCTAACATTTTGTTGGTTCAATCTTTAAGGTATTTTTAGGTGGTTGGTTTTGCGGTGACCTGGCTTCTCATCCTTACTTCACTAGATCAAAAGGGAGCATAGAAATGACGTCTGAAAGTCACTTGCCAATCGTCAACTCTTCCGTGGAAGACCTAAATCCAGCCATCCCAACGTCTGAGTCAGCAACAGCTGAAGAGAACAGGACTCTGCGTTGCCGCATGCTGGAAATGTGGGACGCATGGTCCAATGGTAGGGAACCACCCAGTACCATCCCGGGTTTCCCAGAGATAATTCCCAGGGCAGGCGGGACATCCAACATCCCCATAAGCTACCCAGCCACGCCGTTTGGATATCCAACTATGTCGGCTCACTGTGCCGGAAGGCCTTCTGAGGTTCGCCCCCAGGCCCTGTTTTCCGGTGTGTCTTCCAATATCTTCACCGCACCACCAATCTCTGCCACGGCTCCGCCGACTATCTTTGGACCAAGTTTCGAGCCGCCAGCATTCACATTCCAAACACCGTCCGTCTATCTGGATACCGCTCATATTACTCCCAATGCATATCCCCAACAACCTCAGCTTGAGGTCACTTTGGGACAAGATAAGAAAGGCCTCGAGCACGAAGAAATAACTCGAAAAATGAAGAGTATTGAACAGATCCTCAAGAATATACAGGGGTTGAGCGGGCAGAAAAGCGTCTCCTATGCAGATTTGTGCATGTT